>JABXWE010029271.1:0-14735 GCA_014611495.1 Limonius californicus | reverse complement strand
TGCCACTGCGCTACCTACATTGTACCCTATAATTTTTTTGGTCTATATGTAAAGATTAAAAATTCTAAGAATTAGGTAACTATTTTCCAAATAAAATCAAAATTTATTTTATAAAATAAA
Source organism: Limonius californicus (assembly GCA_014611495.1). NCBI lineage: Eukaryota > Metazoa > Arthropoda > Insecta > Coleoptera > Elateridae > Limonius > Limonius californicus. The sequence continues at coordinate 14,615 of JABXWE010029271.1, read as the reverse complement.
AATGAAAAATGGAAAAAAATGAATATGATGCAGAAAATGTTGGATTCCAAGGGGCCCTAAGAATTCCGGGGGCCCGGGGCACGAGCACCCCCGTGCCCCCCCCTTATTCCGGGGCTGGGACTACCATAATATCAATTTGAAACATGAGCGGCATGGACGTTAATTCTTCTTAATTTGCTGCAAGACCTAAATATAGGACAAGAAAGAATGGCGTGGAATATGCTCTGTGTACATACGATTTGAGTTCAGAATTCTCGTGTAAAAAGAACAGCAATATGTATTTGGAATGTGGTACGACAACATTTAAATTATAGTTATTATTTTATTTATAATGAAATCATTATTATATCTAAGTATTATAAACCAATATTGAGCAGCAATAGGCGGACGTTAAATGAACAAACAAGCTCCACTGGCAGCATTGCCTGCTTTCAAAAAACATAACCTCCATCAAGAAAAACTAGCATAACCCAACTTAATTAATTGACAAATTTCAATGATACCACACATTCCCCCAGATTTCCACAGCCTGTTGGATGGCAAATCAATCGTGAATAGATTATACTGGTGATTTAGTTGAATTTCATCGTGTTTCCAATAGCGACAATATTGTACATATTTGTTTAAATATTTATGCTTTAAGCTAATTTTGACAATTTTGACTATCTTTCTGTAAATGGTGATTTGTATTGTAGGTATTTTTGTCTTAAATGCAGTTGAGTAATAAGACAGGGCATCTTTTGGTATATGATTTGTTAGAAACAACGTTGTATGTATTAATTTATTCATGTATGTTTGTTATTTGACCTTGAAAATTTCAAAATTATCAAATTTCTTCCTGTTTATGTGTTTTAATTTGGATTGTTGATTGGTTAGGATGTGTGTAGATTAGTTTAAGTGTGTTTGAGTTGAATATTATCGTTTAATTATTTGTTTATTGTCAAATTGTTGTATTTGTCAATATTTATTTGTTTATTTGTTAATTTTAGTGTATCATGTTTGCTGTCTAAATTTGCGTCTTTTCATGTAGTTTTCGAATATAATTTTGGATTTTCCCTAACATGATGCATTAAAAAGTTATTTAGAAATTAAGTTTTTATGTCAATTTTAGATAATAATCAAGCTCGATCCTCATTAGTTGAAATTTCTTGTTGACATTTCAGCTTGATTAGATTTTGTCCAAATTTATGTAGATGTGTTGCGTTTCCATGGAAACGATAGTTTTTTATTTGATTAGTATAAAAACAAATTTCCCGACGAAGGGCGTCACCACAAATCACTTACTTTTAATTTCCTCAAATATTCTTCAGATTTTGCAATTTTTTATTTTTTCTTGTCTTTTTTGGTAATCTTGCCTTTTTTTCGTTTTTGCGTTTTTTCATTTTATTTTTGCCTTCTTACTGCTTTTTTATATCTTTTTTCTTACTTCTTTGCCCGCCTTTTTCGAGACTTTATTTTGCCTAACTACCCTAGCTCTAATTATAATATTAGCACTTGTTTTCAAAGAAAAATAAAACATTATCCCTGGGAAATAACGTGAAAAAAATTATCGAGTGATTTTGACCTTTTGACACAATGTGAATGTGGAAATTTGATTATCATCATACAACTTCTTACATGAATTTTACTCTTGATACTTTTTTAATGTTTATCGAACGCAATTCCCAAAATCTACAGGAACAATGTAAGAGGATATAGATATAAAATGCATCCCACGTGAATTATACAGAATGAGCCAATCTATACGACTTTTTTAGTGATTTTATTAGGAATGTTAGTTCACTAGTTTTGAAAGGCATTTGTTTCGAAATGTGCTCTACAACCTGTTTGTTGATTGGCGTCAAAACGCCACACATACTATGTCCAAAAAATATTTCTTTAAAAAATAAAGAGCGACCTCTCACTACTAAACTGCGTTAACTGCTGCATTGGTGATAAGCAATGGTTTCGCAGAGAATTAAATTTTATTGATGCTTCAGTGTGTTCTAGTATTGTATTAACCGTCCCTTTACTGAAACGAAACCTTTCAAAAAACTCTTCATCGGTTAATTCGTCAAAGTAGGATTTTCGATTCTTGATTATTTTTGGTCTTCTTCCCATACCTAAATTGTGACATTACAATAGTTACATATCCTTATAATCTGTCTTTTTTATAGTAACTTACGTAAATAATTAAATAATTCCTCATCAGATGAAATATCAGAATCGCTAGGCAGCATTTTGACAAAACAAATCAATATGTTAGAGTTATATTTCACAATGTGTCAAAATAACTCTCCTTTAATTATTTTAAATCGCCGAACTAGCGCATGTAAACCTAAATTCGGTTTAAGAAGTAAACAGCCGTTAATAGTGTTGATAATACGATGCAGTTCAGGTTAACTACCCTTTAAGCTTAAATGTAGATTTTAATGTGTTGATAATACCGAGGGTTAGCGTTAGAAAAATACACATTGGAAGTCTCTCAAAGTTTGATTAGATATCCCCGCTTTCACGATTAACTGTAGAGGAAATATAACTGTTTCGTGTGGCATTTCAATATTTTTTGTTTAATTTCGTTTTTGTGTACTAAAAAACGCGGTAAAACATACAAATATTTGTAGTTTAAAATGTCAGTAAATAACTCATCTTATATAAATTCCTGTATTTATTAAAATATTTTTTAAATCTAAATAAAATTACATCTTATTACTAACTTTTCTGTTTTTTTTTTCTATTAGCTTTTTAATAATCTCTAAATATTTTCAAAACTAAAAACGCAAGTCATATAAAACCGCACATACGGTTGAAGGTCATTGAACGACAAGCTCGTAGATGTAGAAGTATACATGGTGTTCCATTTAAAAAAACAGATATTAGGAATTGAATTTTATTGAATGTGGGTGTAAATTAGGAACATCCGGTATAAGATATTTAGATATAAGACAAAAGGTCTTGTCATATAGTCTCCAAGGACACCAAGCCAAACGTTAATTGAAAATCGTTGCTGATGATTGATGATTCAGTAATAGCATGAGGGTTTTCATCTGACTAAACATGGCTGTTGTGGAAATTAAAAATGCCATTTCTTGTGAAACTAGCTTCGTCAGTAAATAAGACTTCACTAACAAAGTTTGCGTTTTCCTCAACTCTTGTTAATGCCCATCAGTAAAACACCAGACGTGCAGTATAAGCAGGCACAATAAGAACCTGTACCCTCTGAATATGGTATGGGTACAATTGCTCCTCATGTCACATTCTCCAAATTAGGGAAGCATTAATAATTGTTTTGGCAAAAAGTCTTCTAGTACTGGTATCTGGATTTTCTTTAATCCTTCTTAAACTTCGAATAAACGTTGACGCAAATTTGTAAACAATTTGTCACACGGAAGTGCCCGGTTCGGAAATGCTTCGGCATACAAGCGACATGCCTTATAAGAATTACCATTCGCCATACATGAAATGCATATCTGCCATTTCCGCGTTGGTATACATATTCCAACAACAACAATAACAATATTGACACTTTCAAAAACTCAAACAAATGTTGTTTTATCCACTTCCATAGCAGACGTGATATTGTGATAAATACGATTCTGCACTCCTACTCTTACTTTATTACGACTTTTATGTTTGTATTGATGAGATCTATAAGTGGGTAAAATATCCGAACGCAGTTTTTAAACACCCTATATATATATTTATAACTCTAGACTGGTCTCAAATGAATATACCATATATAAAGCCAGTTTCGGACAGAAAATTCCAAGGTTGACCCTTTGACGCCAAAAGTGACCCTAAATCGCTTTCCCTGTCTAAATGACTATTCAGACTCACGGTTTCAACGCCATTTGTACACTGCCACACTAACTAATTTAGTTTGTATCTTTCATTGTGTTATTTTTAATACGCAAATTACCGAATCAGCGATTAATACTGCTTTTTTTCTAAAATGTATTGCATGTATCTTAGCATTGAAGTATTAGGTTGTGTGATCGATTTCACCAACTGCGTGTTTTGTGAGAAATTACTTGACCATTAGGGCAGAATAGCTAGATGCAATAAGAACTAACTACGCTTTTCCCGAAATTGCGATCGTACGTAAAAAATTCGCTGCTGGCACTAATCTCTTCGTCATTTCAGTGTATGTGGAATGCATTATTTACTGTGTGCTGTTCAAGCACACATTATTTATAGATCCTACCTCTTCTATCGAAAAGAGTAATTAGAATAGCTTTCATTCTGGATTTTTACAACAAAATTTTTGGATCTTAGCGACTAATCATCAATCTTTATATAAAATGTATCGAATCGTCGCCTTATTGATGTTTAACTCATCTACCATCATCCAGAGGTCATTCGGCGATCTTTGGCCACAATTCCATGACCACTTGCGATCGAATCTGCATTGACAGAAATCGACTGAAATCGGGTTCTACCGTCACCTTGAACATCTTGAATTTTATTTTTGAAGCGTTTACACAATCAAACACTTCTTGATATAGAGTGTTATCCCCGTACACAGTTTTCAACATTTTTAAGTTGCTGTTGGGGTTTTCTCCAATTTACAGGAAAAGTTAGCATTCACTCGTTGGTCCATGACGACAGGTAGAAACATGATGTACGCGGCAACGTCTGGCGCATAAACTAACAGCTGTTAACTATTAGATGCTGTTTTACTTCAGTACTCCAACATCAATTCGGGGATTAAATTGCCGAAGCTCGTAAACCGACCAAAGTAAATATAATGAACAAACAAGACTTCAATCAGTGACAATCCATGAGAAGAAGGAAACAAATTGATTAGCTGGTTAAATAATGGTATCATAACTCAGTATTCCACATAAATCAATTCAACCAGTGTCATTCGCTAATGGATTGATCGGTTAATTTTATTCACGTCACATAATTTATGATAGCGACATGCTTGGTAGTCGACAAACTTATGTTGTTGAAATAAAATTAACACAAACAGTTGTCTTTAATAATAGTATACCGGCGCCGGTAGCTCGGATAGGTTGGCCGTATGCCTTTCACGCAGCTGTCCCGGGTTCGAATCCGGACGCCGAGGTCGGTGGTTTTTTTCTGAGCGATAAAAAACGCTAAAACGGCCCTTGTTCTCGGATAGCAAGTAAAATCGTAGGCCCCGTGTCCAAGTGTTGTTGGGCACGTCAAAAGAACCCGCAAACAGGCTAAATTTCCAGGTGTGGTAGGATCGCTCCCTGGCGTCGGTGGTTAGCCATAGTAGCAGAAATAGGCCGACGTTAAATAAAAAATAAAACAAACAATAATAGTATGCCCAGTCCATACAATAGTAGTGCTATTAGTAACGACAGTAATTCACATTTTTAATATTATAATGCGCTTCTAGCAGAAGAATATCTATGTTTACTATCTATTTGATATCGTGTTGTTGTACTTGAAGCAAAATGGACACGTATGTTGCACACGAACCAATAAGCTGGAAATATAGTCATCCAAATAACAGTCACTCAAATATGAATACAACTCACCGAAGTTAAAAGCATACGATCCATGTTAAATAGTCCCCATGCGGAAAATTTCATTTGACGTAGAGTTAAGGATGTGGCAATGGCTTTTACCTAAAATACATCAAATAAGGTGTTTCCTCACAGAAACTATTGTATAATGAAAACCTGTTTCCTGTAATAGGGGCCAACATCCAAGGATAGTAGTTTGCAGATATACTTTGAAGTGGTATCAAACTAAAATAAACTTAAGTCTATTTCTGACAACTTTTGTTGTAATTAGATTTTACCTTTCCCATACAAGCATACCAAGGTTCAGTAATTATCAATACCCTGATTATTTGTAGAAACAATATGAGAAATCTCAGTGTTAACTCCGCGAGTCCCTTCCTCTGACCTTTAAGTGACAAAATTAAAAAATAAGGCCCAACCACAAGTTGAAACAGGACCGATGTTATAGCTATCTGAAATACAAATGATTACATTTTCGTCCACAAACTTAAGCGAAGACGTACCAAGTTATTTAAAGCAAAAGCGTTGTTAAGAAGGTTTCCCGCGTTGATTAACGTTAAAATCACTTTATTTAACTTATTGGTAGCTAAAACCAAAGATGAGTAGGGTTAAAACTTTCAATTTACTTTAAAATTAACCTTGACTATTTAGAAATGGCTCTAAAGAAAATCTTCCTCGATTTTTCCTTGAAATAATAGGAATGATATTGCTTGAAGCTATTTTTTTATAATGCAAACCCAAGGCTTTGTTCAGTTGGATTATCCGTCTTTCCAAACCATACGCCATATGTAGACCTGCATACTCGGCAGATAACGTTATGTGGCAAAGAACAGCCAAATGAAGATTGCGTCGAAAAATTTTTATATGACTTATTTCGTCTCCAGCAAATGAGTAATCCAAGTAAGTACCAAGACTTACAAGAACACCATTGTAGCCATAAAGTAAAAACAGCAAATGTAAAGAACCATATCTTTCCGTTTTACTGGTAGTGATATGTGTATTAGTGTCCACCTAAAAATTACATTGTTCAAAGAAGAATTCAAGAAAATGAGACCTAACTAGGGGAAAACTAGCCAGCTTGTATCTACGACAAATTTTGCCTTTTCCCGAACCCTCATTGTTGAGCCTACATGATCTAATTTGACGCATAATTACCTAAATATCCGCATAAAAAACCGTTTGATTTTGTATCGCTATCTCCAGAAAAACTCCTTATGAAGCAGTTTCAATGAAAAGAAGAAGTTGAACCTCTGGTGCAGTATAGCAAGAAGAATAAGACTGAGAATATGGGAGCAAGATGAGTAGCTATTTAAATGTCTTACCTTGTTAATGAGTTTTACGTATTCTAAAATTTGTGGAAACTTGCTAGGCACGATGAATATTCCACAGAAGGTCATTATGCAATATCCAAATATAACGATGATGCCCACGATTTTGTCTGTGCTGGTAATTATATCCACGGAATCGGCATGGGTCAGTAATATGTCATAAACGTGGATATACCAAGACAATATAACTGAAACGAAACCGCGCTCGGTAATTTAGAAAGACACTGTTAATGGCCCTTACTTATCGCTGCACCGAATGCATAACTGTACAATGCGACCCAAGGTGACCATTTTAAAATCCACGCCGACTTGGTTCTAAGTACCACAAACGGAAACAGTCCGAATGCACGTAGAATTCGTATAATCCACAAATTGTTCCAATAGATTTCTTTCGAAATCTTCACATTTGTTCTCTGAAACATTTTGTCGTTTTCTGTAAATCTTTTGATTCTTTAAATCTTTCGTTTGAAATTCCACCGTTTCCACCTTCACCTTAAAATATTTAACTTGCTATGGATGGCGTGACGATTTTAAAAATCGTTTACTCGTTAAATATAGTATTTTCTTTTTAATACTCATATGTGTTCGGCATTTCGTTAGTTATTGAGAAACTAGGTAAGTTTCCCACATAATAATTACGTAAATGGTATAAATGGTTTTTCCTATATAGAAATACTTAATTTAAACACGAGTTACAATAGCTGTGTGCTACAAGATATCAAGTTGTTTATTTTTACTGTAGAAAATAGAACATTATAGAACAATATAGAAAAAGGTTCATATGAATTGCAAAGCTACGTTTCAGTAATTGACTGAATATGTTTTTTTACTACCAGATATTCGTGCCCACACAAATATTACAATACAGTTAACAGAAGTTGAGAAAAACGGGCGAATAATAACCATTGGAAGTTTGGAGTTGAATAAATACGTTAACGCTATTTCAATAAATTTCTGATCGTGTTCGCGCAATGCTAAATAAGGTTCGAGCTAACCAAGCATCTCCTCCGTCTCCTCCATTTTCTTCTTCGCCCCGTTCTTTTTCCCCATCTTCCTTTTACTATAACTGTATTGTAATATTTGTGTGGGCGTGAAAATCTGGCAGTAAAAAACGTAATCAGTGGAATTACTGAAACGTAGCTTTGCAATTCATATGAACCTTTTTCTATATTGTTCTATAATGTTCTATTTTGTACAGTAAAAATAAACACCTTGATATCTTGTAGCATACAGCTATTGTAAATATGTTTAAATTAAGTATTTACTATATAGGAAAAACCATTCATACCATTTACGTAATTATTATGTGGGAAGCTTACCTAGTTTCGCGATAACTAACGAAATGCCGAACACATATGAGTATTAAAAACAAAATATTATATTTAACGAGTAAACGATGTTTAATATAAAATAAAATTGGATCTTACAAAACTTCTGTTCTGTAAGATCCAATTTTCCTTTTTTTTCAATATGAGGAAAGACGATATATTATATCGTCTTTCCTCATATTGTATCGAACGCCTTTTCATCGTCTCATTCTAGATCCTGTAATACTTTTCTATTATCAACTGCTAGGTAGTATACCACTTCTTTCTGTTTTGTTTAGGATGTAATTTTAATCCTGTAAGGATAATCGCTTATCTCCGTTCTTCTAATATGGCTATATTCAATCTGCTTCTTTTTTATACATATAATCATTATCCATGATCGATTATTCCACCTCCATAAGCTGTCTAGTTCTTTCGCTACTTACATATTTACCTACACTTTACATTTTCAGCTACATCGCGCAAAAGGAAAAAGTTTCCACTTTCTCAAAGTGGCGTAAATTTACTTTCGGTTGGTAATCTTGATACACGAGGGAGGTTCATGCCAAAACCGAAATTTCCTCTGTGAAAGTAAAAATTGATTCATAAGAAGATCACAGGCAATAATATCAGATATTACAGGGCTGTAACCCTAAGGCAAGGAGAAGAAAAAGAAGACTGATTGACAAGCAATATTGAATGTACTTTAGTCTAAACAAATAATCAAGTTATCTTGTTGTCATGGTAGCCGTTCATTTGTTATTAAACATGCCAGATAGTACTGTCAGTTACACTTTGAAGCAGCGCATTATATTCAGTTTCCCGTCGATGAATGCGTTAAACCTGCTAAAATTTTACGCAGACTTAGTGTACAATTTGGTGAAAGTACACTTTAAAAGTCTGTAGGGTTTGAATGGGCTGCTCGTTTCAAAAGTGTAAGTGATGACACCGGACCAGGAGGTCAGTGCAACAGAAATCGTGCCTACCGTTATTCAACGTATTGAAAAAAATCATCCATAAACGCCTCAACTTTAAAAAAGTGTCAGCTCGACGAGTGTCGCATTAAATTTCTTGGAATCAGCAATTGATGCGCTCCACATTTCATTTCAGCTACGTAACCGCCTCAACGAAGAAAGACGGGCATTTTTGGAACGTATTGTAGCATGTTATGAAATGTGGGTTCATCACCATACACCTGAGCCCAAGAAGCAAAGCATGCAATGTAAACATTCGAATTCGCCTCCACCGAAAAACTTCAAATTGGTGCCGTCCCTTGGCAAGATTATGGCGTCCGTATTTTGGGACTGTGAAGATGTTATTTATTTTCTAATACCAGGTCAGACAATAAACAGTGGATATTACTGTAACGTCCGTGACTAAGTTCGTCAAGGACTCCTAACGGGACACTGGCACTTCAGACAACACCTCTACAACATATGGCTATTTAACGAAGATATTATATGCAAGCTGTGTGGCGAGGAAGAGGAAACAGCCTCCCACATAATATTCCAATGCGAAGCCTTAGCTCGTAGAAAATATTAAATCTTTGAGGGCACTAATCCCAACGAGATACAACCGCCAGCCAGTCTGATCAATAAACTCCTAGACCTGATCAATGGGACGGATCTACTTGCCAGCCACTAGCGACAGAAGGGGATGTACAAGCCCCAAGAGGCCGCAGTATCAAAGGGCGAAACAACTCTTCCCGTACAAATAATCTACAAACAATCTACAATTCGTCAAGCTATTCGAAAGGAACGATGGGGATTGTTAACAAAAGGAGTAGTCCTTCAACAAGACAATGCCAGATCACATATGGCAACGATTACCAAGGATTTTTTGAGCAAATTTGGCTGAGAAACTTTACCTCATCCTGCGTATAGCCTCTCCGATTTTTATTTGTTTGGACCGCTTAAAAGTCATCTTACCGACCCACCATCAAATGTATAGTTTCACGAAGTGTACTGGAAAGGTAACGTTCTTCTGATTTTCTTCATACATACAAACGTCCATTATTACCTGACAGAAGAAACTCGTCTGTAAATATTACACGGTGCCAGTGCCTCAGTTATCAGTTTAGGTATTTTCTGTCGAATTACAATCGCATTATACGATGGTGCCTGGGCAGTTTGGAAACTTTAACGGGTCTTCAGGACCTTAGAGTAATTTTGTGGAGTCTCTTACGAACAGCTTGGTCACTAATTATGCGCCGAGTACCTTGTCGAACATGTGTTTGAATGTCTCGTGCCGTAGCTGTACGGCTGCGAAGAGCTTGCAAACCAAGAAACCTGAAGTAGTTCTTTTGTTTCCACTACCAAGACGTCTAGTGACAATCCCGGTCTCCTTATTACGTGTCTACAGCTTCCACACAGTTCCCTCTGTCATTTATAATTGTTGAACCACGTGCCGCTGCGATTGCACTTCCTAAACTGAAGGTAAATCAAAAGTCGCTTTGAAACAGTGACTGCTTTTTTCTTTTGAAACCTCATATGGTTCTCGTACTAGCCCTAGTACAGTAGGGTCCAGTGGACCTGCCAGGGCACCTGAGGAAGAATAAAAGGAATATATTAATATATTCGTGAGAACACAACTCTCGATTGATAACAATAATAACAACAAATGTCGGTTCAAGTGATATATAACGCTGGCTGTATACCAAGATTAAGGCGCAATAGTAAGGCCATCAAGGTTAATTATAGTCGATACTAAAGGAAAACATTAACAACTGTTAAAATAGGACATTGGATAATTTAAGTGTTTTCGAAAACATTTAATGTATTTATGTACAGCCTTACGAGTGGTTCTACATTTTCAATGAATTTATTTTAATGTGGGTTGTTTAACAGCAATTACATCATGTTCCACAAAGATAAAATTCGTATCTCCAGACAAATGTACTCACATTCATTCATAAGCATGCAGTATATACGTATTTTTGGCTTTTTTTCCGATAATCATCAATCAAACTGCTGCTGGTTGGACTTTGGAGTGGTCTCCCTTCTATGCTTTGTACAGCTATCTTCTTGGAACTTTTATAAGTATGCCCCTAACCAAGTAGTTGACGTACCATAACTAACATATTATCTTCAGTTTGTGCAGCGTTCTATGGACAAATCACGGATATATTTCTCAACAAAAAAGAGTTCGTTTATGTAGTCTTCAAAACTGACATGATTCCGCGCTTTTTCTGCTTAATCGGATACAGTTCTATAATATTTTTTTGGGTCTTTTTGATGCCGACTAAGTTGAAGAAGTTCTTCAAATATGTAAACTGCCTCAATGAAGTAATGGTTGAACAATTTTGTAATGGTACCTTTACTACTTGCCAAGTTGCAGATAGACAGAATAATACATACCACTTACACCAAAATGGAAAGATCACTTCACTGCTGATATTATTCAGTTTAGGCCTTCACAGTTTCTGCATTGTTTACCTCGACAATTACATGGGTTTTGGAATTCTTGGGCACAAGATCAGCTTGGTGGCTGTCTTCAAGAGGAACATTGGCTTAAATTTGATGGCCGTGGCGACGTTTGTTGCGGAATATTCTAATCGACATATGGTCCGAACTCTGGAAAAGAGATATTCTTGCCTAAATAAACTCTTAGAAGCTACATACGGCTGTAGTCAGTACGGAGAAGGTGATTTATTGTAGAGTATATTTACATAATTTTACAATCAACATGTTTCAGTTTCTACGTCTCGAAACATCCGAAGTCTCAGGCGAGTGCATTTAAAACTCATTGATGCTAGTAAAATTTTAAACGACCTTTTGGAACTAAGTACTGTGGTATGTAAAGTCTGAAAATTTAGCTGATAGCATGTTAAAATAAAATTTTAATTGAAATTTAGATTACAATTACGTCAATTGTGGTAGTTGGCACAGGATCTCCATATTTTCTCATTCTAATACTGGAAGGAAAAAGAGGAGGCGTTGTAGAATTGGTAACAAGGCTCCTGGTCTTCTTCATACACATACGTAGGACGTTGTTAATGACAGAAGTCAGATATGGGTGCCTTGTAGAGGTAAGCTATCAGCTGTTAGCTTACGTAACGGATTCGCTACCTTTATCAAAGTGGTCGAGTAAGATAGCGACTAGATGAATATTTAATTTGGAAGTTCATATATTAAAACTTAGAAAGCGATATCCCCAAATTAATTTTATCTGGAGCTTAAGAGTCACTATGTCGTCCTCTCCTACTTTTTTGGTAGTACCAGATCCTTCCTCGTATAATACAGTACTGTTACTTCAATTTGTTCAAAAACGCGACTAAATGATGGGACCGCTTCATATGCTCTTTTATATATGCGATTCATATTTCAGACAGAAAATACCAAGCGCTTCGTCTGCAAGCTGTTAACCCTGAACATCGGAAAGCAGTTTAGAAAGGAGGTACTGTATATTTACTCTGATGTATAAACCGTATGAACACATATCCTTTTGCAGGTTGGTGCCTTTGCAGTTATATTGGGTTTAAGCCACTTCAGCTGTTCAGCATGTGGACTATTCAACGTAGACCGTTTGATGATGTCATCCGTAAGTTTTGGTACCAGAAAATACAATTATCAGTAAAAGTTTTTCTTCTAGATTATTAAGGTCATTACAACTTACGTAGTCATTTTACTTCAAGCTCAGCTTAATGACACCGATTAATAGTTGAACAAAAGTTTATAAAAACGGTCGATAGCAGTTTAAACACAAAGTAAATTAATATCTATTTCACATTTACACTTCCACGTGTGGTGTTGGTTACAACTTCTGGATGTTTGGAAAAAATAAAGTTACTGATCTATTAAGCGTTATGTAGTATATAATTAGAAAGTGTTTCTTAATAAATAAGTATATGAAGGTTATTCAGTGTTTTCCACATTCTCTTGACGTGAGCCAATAATCAATAAAACGTTAAAAGAGCTTAAAGTTCGCTTGTGGAAACGAATATATAATTATGAATATATTCATCTTCCAGCTCGATACACTCAGTCCAATGTATTTCCAATTTCCTGATCCCTTCCAAAAAATAGGACTTCGGCAACTCTTCAAAATATGCGTTTGTTGCACCAATCACCTCATCGTTTGAGCCAAATCTTTTTCCGTCAGTCCATTTATTCATATTCGGAAACAGGAAATAATCGCTGGGGGCCAAATCTGGCGAATATGGTGTATGCGGAAGCAATTCGTATCTTAACTCATGGAATTTAGCCGTGGCGACTACAAACACGAGCATTACCTTGTTGGAAAAGACTTTTTTCTTCGCCAAATGTGATTGTTATTTCCGTAAATCGTCGTGAAATTGGTCCAATAAGTCTGCATAATACTTTCGGTTTATCATTTTTCCATTTTCAAGGTAAGCGATGTGGATTACACCGCCTACATCCCAAAAACTGTCGCCATGCCTTTATTGGCAGATAAAATCCCCTTGGCCTTCTTAGGAGCCGGTACACCATGACAAATCCACTGTTTCGACTGTTCCTTGGTCTCCGGTGTATGGTGATGGACCCATGTTCCATCCTCAGTTACGTATCGACGCAAAAACTCGGCATGATTACGCCAAACATCCCTTGAAGTTGTAATTCGATTACGTTTATGATCAACTGTAAGCGAACGCGGCACCCAACGCACGGATAGCTTCTTCATGTCCAAATATTTCAACAAGACGTTATGTACTTGCCCGATTGAAATGCCAACAACCTCAGCAATCTCACGCACTTTGACTCTCCGATCATTCAATATTATGCCATGGATTTTATCGACCATTTCTGGTGTGGTGACCTCAACTAGACGCCCCGAACGTTCTGCATCATTAGTACTTGTACGACCACAACGAAATTCAGCAAACCACTTCCGAATCATTCCAAACGATAGTGAAGAGTCCTCATAATGTTTGTTAAGCGATTTTTGGGTTTGCGTAACATTTTTTCTTCGCAAAAATAGTGTTTTATCAACACGAAATTCACTTTTTTCTATTATTTTGAAAATTGACGAGGTGGTATGCTTTCGAATGTTGTAAAAACTGAACTATCTGACAGATCTGTCAGAATATTTTTCCATGGCCAAGATAGTACTTGTATTGTTTGGAATCAACCGCAACATATTTAAGGGCCTTTTTAACATATTGGCAACGCCTTCATAGCTTTTCAAATACCTCGGTAGTCACAATTAACTGAAAGTTTAAATACCACAAAATAACTGGTTGTGCCAAGCAATCAGGTAATGCACGTCATATATAAATTTTATGACGTCACAACCTTGTACGTGTATATTTATATTGAAACAGTTTAAAGTGGAACAACAAACAAACGACGTAACCTCAAATATTTACATTTTAATTTAATATAAAGCAAGTACAAGGTGTCTCATTTTTGATGTTTTTGCAGGGTATCTCGGAAACCATGACAGATATCAAAAAACTAACTAAGCAGTCTCGGGCTCTTTTTTTGAGAAAATAACAATAGCGCAAACAGATCTTTGCTATGGCGATCGGTTAGGGAGCTACAGGG
>JABXWE010029270.1:0-11439 GCA_014611495.1 Limonius californicus | reverse complement strand
GCAACGATTAAAATATCGTCAACATATCTCTGATAAAAGGAAATACAAACATGTATGCTTTATAGTACAATACCCCATTCATTTTTGAGTAGTTTAGATAGCGGCCTCCATGATCGCCATACTTAGCTCGTATGGATTACTTTATATGGGGCAATATAAAAGACAAAAAAACAGTGGACGAAATGAATTTGAGGACTAATCTCTGCATCATAAATAACGGCGCGCACTTTGAACAATTTAAATAATCATCTGCTGTTTTTGAATTTGTAATCTCGTTATCGTTAGACAAATAAAACTTTTTCAGTATTTAAAGAGTTTAAATGACAATTCGCAATACAATCTGTCACTTTAATTATTGTTTCGCTTGTTTTTCAAAGCCTACACGATTTTATAAATCCTTTTCAAATTTTAACGAGAAGCATAATATTGGTGGTTTCCAATTTCAAAAGCTAATTTTTTTGTCTATCTAATTTAATGGAAAGGGGTATATAAACCGTACCATTTGAAAGTTCGATGATTTGCTTTACAGTCAGGTTTTTATTTTTAAGTTCCGAGCATTAGTTCCTGCGGAAATGCAGTCCAAAGTTTCAGGGTAGTAAATGTTCGAAATGAGCGTCCATACAACAATAAAAGTTGTACTAAAAATAATATAATAATAATAAATAATCCGAAGGAGGTGCGTCTTGTCGGAATATCACATTATAGTGCAGGGGCATCTGTTGGTATATCTTACTCCGTGGGATTTTAAATGAAGGAATGGTGCGACTAGCGGGGATAATTAGCTTATGGGTGACACAATCACGTACTACCAGGTGTTTTGCCTGAAAATGTGTCAGAGACCCTGTGTGACGTCATAATTTCAAGATGGCCGCCAGTACAGGCATTAATCTCTTTTTAGCATTGTAACACTTTTCGGGTGGGTCCTACGACAATTTTTATTATAACCTTTTTTGTTTTAAATAAGACAATGAATAAAAAAGGTCTTAATACTTTTTTCGATATCTATTATCATTTCAGAGATATAACGCTGTAAATTTTTTGTCTAGACTTCTTTGTGTATTGAAATGTGATTGTCGAAAAGAAGATGTTACTTAATGGTTCCTAATTTTTCTGTTTCTCTTTTAGGTTCTTAAATTAAACCACTGAAAAAAAATTAACTACAAATGTCAACACCTTTAGATATCGAAGGCATTTTCAAAATGGATCTTCCTCCATCAGCACGAAAAAAAAATGAAATCTATGGACTTTTCGTTGTGTATTTTGTGTCAAGAACATAGAAGGAAATGTACATTGAATACTTCAAACTGTTACGAAAAGGTATTAGAGTGTGTTAAAAAGAGAGCCGAGTGGAACGACAGTGAATATCTAAACATTTCAAACTGGTTAGGTAACGTAACACCTGAAGATCTTAAGAATGAAAACGCATCATGGCATTCAGATTGCTATAAAAAATACACGCATAAGGCTAATATGGATCGAAGTAAACGGCTGTATGAAAAACGCTTATGTGAACCACAGTCTTCTACCTCCGGTTGCGTAGAGCAACCACGAAGCTATACAACACGATCAAAAATACCGATGTATGACAAAAAAAAACTGCTTCTTTTGCAATCAAGAGGGAACTACAAGAAATAAATTGCATACAGTTGGAACTGATTAGCAGGCATCCGTTTGAAGAGTGCAGTAGAACAGTTAGGTGAAGATGTACTGAAGGTTCGTCTTAGTGACTGTACAGATCCTGGAGACCCCCACGCAAGAGAGTTCGCATATCACAAGACATGTTGGAATAAACATGTAGTCAATGTATTGCGACCCAAGCCAACACCAAGTGGAGTGATTCAGTCTGAGTCACCATCTTGTCAAGGAACAAATGCCGAATTTTTGTCCTCGATCAGTGATTTTCTGCAAGAAGGTAATGTCACCACAATGGGGGAAATTGAGAACGTTTATAGGAAAATTGCAGCCGAGAATGGTTTACACGAAAACCAGATAAAATCTAGAAAACAAATCAAACTTTTTTTAGAGGAACAGCTTGAATGTATTGGCATTGTTTTCAGTAATCCTAAAAGACTCAACGAACCACAAAGGGTCTCACTTAGGGTCTCACTTAAAGTAACAGCCGGTGTTGCATTATCTAAAGCAGAGGAACGATTTGAGGACGTCAAGTACAATATGAAAACCCTTCTTGAAGATGCAAAGATTTTACGGGTAGCTGTTCTAACTCACGAAAAGTGGAAATTCACCGGAAGTTTTAAAGACGCAAACGTGGAAGAAATTGTTGCACAAGAAGTCTGTATTTTTTACAAGTGACAGATAAATATGAAGAGTTCTTCAGAAAAGCGTGACATTAATATGACGAAAAAGATTTATAAAGTGTCACAGCTCTTTATGTATGAGATGCTTTCGCCACGTCAAGCTTTCAACAGAAGTGCTTCTACCACTCGACATACTCGAGAATTGCCGTTGCAAGTGGCAGTTGGACTAACAATGCACACAGCAACTCGTAGTAAATTCATAATTCAATTTCTTCACAAGATTGGAGCATCTATAGATTATGCTAAAGTCCTTCGGTTTGAGACACAGATTGCGACGGAGGTGGTAAAACGCATAGATAACAGTGGAGGAGCTTATGTTCCCTTAGAGTTAGTAAAGGGGAGATTTGTGTTTTGTGCAGCGGACAACATTGATTTTCTCGAAGATACTCCATATGGAAAAGGAACTCTGCACGGTACGGTAATGGTGGGTTATCAAGAGAAGAAGGATTCAGACACACCTAACCCAACCAAAATATCAGGATCATCATCACATCGTTCACTAAAGAGGGTTCCTCAGTCGCTCTCTGAGATTCTACCGTTGTAAGTTGGAGAAATGAAGCCAAATCGTCGGAGGGAAATGATGTTCATCAACTTGAAAACACACATGAGGAGGCAGATACGAAAATAATTTTGCACTGCCTGCACATCGCACTTCATGCTTCCACCCTCCACATTTATTCACCAGACACCGATGTTTTTCTTCTTTCGCTGTGGTGGTCAGAGTTTTTCCCATCAGATAGCATGTTCGTCACTGGAATTGGAACTAACAGAAGATTTATAGAACTCAGAAGTGTGTGCTCTTCTCTAGGATCTGCAAAAGTGATGCTCTTTCTGGTTGTGATATTACTGGGTGCCTGAAGAATAAAGAAAAACTTTCATTCTGGAAAGCGTTTGAGACTGCAGAAGAAGAAGTCGTTGAGGCTTTGGGAAGACTTGGATGTCTAGAAGAATTTAAAACTGAAGATGAAGAAAGTATAGAGCAATTCATTTGTCAGGTGTACTCGGCCGGAAAAAAGTTTTCAGACATTGGTCTACTGCGATGGTTTCTGTTTACGAAAAAAGAGGTGCAAAATGAAAATCTACCACCAACAAAATCAAGTCTAGCAGAACACATCTTAAGGACTCATTACCAGGTGATGGAGTGGCGGCGTGCTAATCTACAACACCCAAATCTTCCAGACCCGTCACAGTTTGGATGGGAGAAGTCGGTAAATCAATATTCTCCTACGATGAGTAAGCTTCCATGTGCTCCAGAATCGATTATGCAGGTAGTACGTTGTGGTTGTGATAAAGGACGCTGTGCTGTAAATTGCAAATGTAAAGCACAAGCTATAAGGTGCACAGAAATTGGTCAATGTGGTGCCGATGAAGAGGCATGCGACAACAATGATTATCTTAACGATGGAGATGAGCTTTCGGACTCAGAAGATGAAGCGTAAAACCTTATTTTTTGTCTTCTTGCGTAAACACAATAATTTGTACTAATAAATACAGTTTTTGCAAATAAATTCTTGAATTATTTCACAAATGCTACTTTCGTTATCACAAATTTCTTTGATTTTCAGTGTTGTATCAATTCAGGGAGTCATATCTCTGAAACGCTAACAGATATCAAAAAATATATTAGGTCTTTTTTTATTCCCTGTTTTATTTCAAACAAAAAATGTTATAATAAAAATTGTCGTAGGACCCACCCAAAAAGTGTTACAATGCAAAAAAGAAATTAGTACCTGTACTGGCCGCCATCTTGGAATTATGATGTCACACAGGGTCTCTGACACATTTTCAGGCAAAACACCTGGCAGTACGTGATTGTGTCACCCATAAGCTAAACATCCCTACTAGTCGCACTATTCCTTCATTTAAAATCCCACGGAATTACATTTGCCCCCCAACTATTAACAGTGTATGAATTAAGAGCCAAATTTGCAACCGTATACATACTTCCGTTTTAGCGCCAAATTTGAAATTTAAATATCACAACTTGTGGTACTGAATATATTTTGCAACTAGCATCATCATTATTTTTCAAATTATGAAAAATTAGTATAATATAGGTTCGTTTAATTGTTGTTATTTATTTATTATATATACTTGCTGTTTTACAAACAGGGAGATCAGTAGTCAGAACTGTCAAATCGAAATTTTACTAATTTGAATGAGCAATAGCAATAGAAGGGTGGTGGTAGCTCAGTTGGCAGAGCGCTCGCTTTCTGAGTAAAACGTCGATTCTAGCTTGGGTCTGAAACCTAAGCACTAGTAAGCAAATTTATAAAAATCTTGCGCTGCAACCCACCACACACAATTTCCCAACCCGGCTTGCAACCGTGGTATCTTAATGCTAAAAACTTTCTATGGAATTTCTGTCGTTAGAATTTGAAGTTAAACTGTAGATTCCGCGTTTCTAGCTAAGCGCTAAGGAGAAATACGTTAGAGAGAAGAGACCGATGCCCAGCGGTGGGACAAAAAGGCTGTCAATGATCAATGAGTGATAGCCAAGGTTGGCGCCTGTGACAGACACCACATACGTACAGTGGCTTTGGGGTCGTCGCGGGTTCGTAAAACAATACACTAGTACTGAAATTATTTTTTATAAATAATGAAAGTTATGGTTAATATATATAAAACATTAAATTAGTTCGTTTCACTATCACTACTAGAACTAGATTCCTCTAAATCGTCGGCATTTATTACAATCACTTCCATCGTTACATCTAGAACTATTTCACGTTCATACCACTGTATAATTTCATCTTCTGTGTGACGCACACAATTTTTTACAAATTTCTGGAGTACATTGCTGTTAGGCTTCCTCCCACAAGACCTTGTCATCACCGTAACCATCTCTTCCAATATGTTTATCACAATACTTTTTAACATGTGCCCATTGCATTAAATTGGCAATGGTAAAGTGGAAGTCGTACAATTTATGCCCATGGCCTCTTAATAATTCCTCCACTACGTAATGCTTTTCCTTTTTATATGTTTGGGCCAATTTTACTAATTCTATTTTGTGCAAGTACAGATCGAAATGAATTTTATAGTTAACCAAGTTGCAATATTTGCCTTGGTCCAGGTTGAAGATGGCATCTTTTCAACTAAAGTGGAGAGGTATGGGGCATTATCCATAATAATTAATGACGGTTTTTCTAAATTATTGATCAAGTGCTTTGTTAACCATTTCTTAAATATTTCTCCATTTATTTCGCCACGATAGTCTTCTATTTGTGATTTTGGTGCAAATAACAAGGAGGCGTTTTCAACAAAACCGAATTAGAATCAGCATGGACTACATTAAAGCGTTTTTCATCGTAACTTTGTGGTTTTCTGCACGCTTCGTATGTTGTTATCTTGCCAGGACCTTCCAGGGTTACCTTTTGAAAAAATCCCGCCCACGAAAACCAGTTGTCGACGCAGTGCGGAATTTAAATTTTCCATATAACCCCTTAAAAATTTAAATCGTATTATTTGAACACTCGGTTTCTCACATAAAATTCTTCGATTGTTATCCGTCTTAAATATAAAATCGATATTATGCAGAGTGCGATTTAGGCTGCTTGCACTTAATAAAACATGGTATTCCCGAAGTTCGGCCTTCGGTGATGCGAGGGTAATATGTTTTTTGCAAAAGGAACAAGTAAGTAAACCAATACCATAAACCACTTTAAATTATAGAACTTACAGTTTGAATACATCTTGTAGATTGTATCTCGAATTACTATTTGAGGAATCAGGTAAATCGGTAATTTTCAGGTTCTTTCGTGGTCGATTTTTACTAAGACTGACCAAAACAGTGTTGTTCTTACTACAGGCTTTAATTCTTTTAACCGAAGAAACGCTAATCCCTAGCGCATCTGCCACACGCTGTAAAATTATATTTTTAATACAATTGTAATTCTAGCTAACCAATAATCGATTTATTACCTCCTGAACGCAAAGTGGTATTGACCGCATTTCTCCTTTTCCCGCTTAAATAAATCAAGCAAATACCACACTAACTGTCGGCTTTGCGATCGAAGCGTTTTCCCTTGCATGGACAAATTTAATGTGCGGCTATATTACATACAAAACTTAGTTCTGAAAAGAACTGTTTTACAAAATAATTTGCCAGATAATTAATAAAATTCGACGTCACACAGCATAAACAACCAAAGCGACAGCTGACATATGACATCATCACATGACCTTACTACGCGAGTCAAATCAAGAGGCGAACCTGCTAAAGATACTAATATATTTTATCCTTGTTTTACTCATTTGAAATGAGTACACGAAAATCTTGTCGAAACTAAATCCTTCCAATTATGACGCAGGGGTCATCTTTTAAGATTTCAATAATTGTTGTTTTTTTTAACATGTAAAATGGTTTATTCGATTTTGAAAAGAGTTGATATACCTGCGTTTTTCTTCGGAACCAATGAATGTGCCAATAGAAGCGCCGAATTGTTCATCAATGAGGACGACTTCGACCGCCGTGTGCAATTTTCTGTAAAGTGAACGGGATATAAATCCAAATTTATTATAACTATTACGAAATATTCTCACTCTCACTCATTCCAACATACTAGACTAGGGTATACTACGAATACTACCTATAATTACAACAGGAGTGTATAATTATTGGAACTGTGATTTACCCTTTGCATCAATGAAATAAAAACGTAGCTTGTCTTAAACGGAAGTATTCATTTTTATTAGCGCACATGTTACAACTGTTCAAATAAAATTACTGTTTCTGCAGAACCATTTTAAATATCAATGTATTTCCAATATTCGACATTAGACAAAACGTCATGGCTGAATTTGTCTCATTACATATTAGCTAACAGTTAAATCTTCCAATTGTTCATTTTCAGTATGCTACAACGTAGCTACAATGTAGACGATTTGCACGTTTGCATTTTTATGCGAGGTGAACGGCAGATAAATAATCCGTTTTTCTGACGAATGCACTTTTTCCGTAGAAAGTACAATAAATTGTTGCTATTGGTTAGATTCTAATCCGAGGCTACTTCACGAAACACATACTCAACACCCCGAAATATTAAATGTTGGGCTGGCATTGTTGGTGGATCGTCTCGATGGTCCTTTTTTCTTATCTGGTAATTTGAGTGGGCAGTTGTACTTGGAATTGCTGATGAGATTGCGAGACTGGCCTCCTAATAACCTATTTGGGGACCAGAACCCGTTATTCCTACTACCTTGAGTACATTACGCTTTATGCTATACCAAGAAACCCTAAAAAGCTTCACACTAAGATGGGTGAAAACTGAACGTTGTCGTCATGCAAAGGCTGCTATTAGTGCACCCTCGCCAAAGACAGCCAAATTTGTGTGCAACTGTCCCGAAAGAACCTGCGACTAGTTGTAGGTATCCTATCTGGACACCGCACCCTAAATCAACACATGCACGGGATGGGACTGGCGGACAGCTCAAACTATCGAGGATGCAACGAGGATAACGAGACGGTAGAACACGTTCTGTGTCACTGTCCAGCTCTTGCAACAATCACAGGATGCATGTTGGGAGACATTTGGCCTGAAATGACCGAAATCAGCAACACCCCAGTTGCGTATGTCCTAAAGTAGGACATCCAAAGGATTGGATGGCTTGAGTGATGCCGAAATTGGGGAGCTGCTGGGGAGACAGCGCAATGGGCCCACCTTTGTGCCCTAAGTGCACGTGAGGTAAGTCACCCTCTCAAAATCTACAATGACAATGACAAAATTAACTGATATAGAAAATGATGATCCTTACCTCGAAGACCATTTGATAACAGGACGGAGCTCCTCCGCATTACGCATTGGTTGTCGACAGTATTTAGATCGAAGGTTTTCGGGTCAATGGAAAGAAGAGATTGAATGGCCCGCAAGGTCGCCAGATTTATCACCGCTACATTTCATTTTGTGGGGTCATATAAAGAGTAAAATTTACGCAACCCAACCCGATTCTTTACTAGAATTACAATATATAATCAACGAATGCCGTCTAATCAGTCCACAAATGGTTCAGAATGTTTGACGCCATTTTGGACAGAACCTTTATTTCACCTCATTTCGAACATTTACTACCCTGAATGTTTGGATTGCAGTTCCGCGGCAACAAATGCTTGGAATCAAAAAATAAAAACACTTCCGCAAAGCAAATTTAGGGTTACAGTCACTCCAAGATAGGCAATTGGAAATAGCCGTATTATATGCTCCCTGCGTTTTTCAAAGAACTGTCGTTTAATGTCACAAAACACACCTGTTTCGTTTTCGGTGGGCCATCCTGTATACGAACCTATGCAGTAAGTAATTTAAGATGCCGGAAATTAAACTTAACAGGCTGCATTACGCAATCGGTATGTCTAAGCAACTTAAAAACAATCAGTACAGAACATAACAAAGAAAATCTATATTAAATCAAGTGACTAAAAGATTGCGACATAATAATGAACACATGTAAATTCCTAATTGTATTACATTAAGCTGAATTCGTTCCTTTAAATTATGACTACGGAAGTTCCGATATGTCAAAAACTTAATTATCATTAGATAATGGGATATTTTCAAAACCGTACAAATTAAGTGCTATGTTTTGAGGAAATCCCTGTCAAGAGTTTGATTAATTTCATGACAAACTTATTGCTACATCATTTATTTTCCTTTTTAAACTGAAGAAAAATCGTTATTTTAACTTAAAACTTGTATCAATTTTTTTCCTGTTTATCTACTTTTTATATTATTTATGTTTAAAACGCGCTAAAATACTTTACAGCGGTGTTGCAAAATACCTTGTCAAGGACTTCTAGATATTTAAACATTTAAATAACGAATAAAAGTGCGGTTTAGTAAATAATTTATTATTTTACGAGTCGCATGCCAACACTTATTTGTTTTCTTTGTTGGGCAGTTCAAAAGGAAACTGTTTGTTTACATTTTCTGCCAGTGACGTTCTTGAACAAGGGTTTTAACAAGGACCACCTTTTCTTGAAAAGTTCGGCTGCAATTAACGTTTCTAAGGAATCACATCTGAAAGTACTGCGTGTTAAATCAAAACCGAAACAGTTTTACAATTGCAGTTGCGAAACATGTAACAATTAAAAGGATTAACGCCGGTGTTATTAATCATTCCCTTGAAAAAATAAATGTTAAAACAATACATGCATGTCAAGAATATAAGAAGTCACAGCGCAGATTATGACATCATGAGCCATCAGATCATAATATTAACTTATGGTTAAAGCTGCTATATAAAGATTCTTAGACTTATGCGTCATTCGGCGGATCTACAGTGTCACAGCTCGTTTTCGAGAACGATTTTTGGGTTTGTCATGAACACCAACTAAAGTTGCTGGATTTTATTAATTCCGTAGGTGAACTGAATTAGATAATTATCTGGTGTGGACAAAACACGCGAGAAATAATAAATTCATGGTATGCAAATGGCTCAGGGTTGCCAGAAGGCGTAAGAAAAATCTCTCACATGATTGTTGTTATTAATGTTGATGTGTAGGAATACCATAGGTGACTTGTATACAATTCGATATAGATGTACATTTAGTTGACTTAGGTCAAGTTTAACTAGGTTAAGGGGACAAACAGCGTCAATAACAAGGTTCATATTAATCAGGTCGGGGACGGATCTTTGCAAAATGTAATATGGTAATGCAACTGAGCGTTTTATATTCCACTGCCCTAAAAACGCCCGCCATAAATAATTGATTGGCAGATTGTGTGTGCTTCAGAGACTAATTTGTTTTGTGAGCGACGTAAATTAGGATTAGAACCGCTATCGCTTACGACCGTAGGTGTAAGGTACTACAGGTAATCTAACTGGATATAGAAAATCTATTATTTCGCTAAATTATGATTACATTTGAATCACCCATAAACTGTTTCATGTGGGAGAGACAAAAACAATGGATTTATGTAAACATGTTGGCACTTTTAAGGTAACTTTTGGCGTTGCCTACGCGTGCCTTGAGTTCAAAAAACTCAAACACATTTTGGAGAATTCGTATTGCTCTGGGTGTCAATAATGTAGCGACTTGAACAACTTTGAAAATGGAAAATTCTTTGTCGATCGTTTCAAATAAGTGTTAGGAAACGGTTTTTGCTTGCTGCGAGTATTCTTTAAATGGATGATCAACAAATAAATATTTACTACGAGACGTCTAGAGGCAGAAAATACGGGAGGCCCAGGTCCAGATGGGACTGTAGTGCCAGGAAGAAGAAGAAAATATACGTAGCTTTTGTCGGCTCAATCACAGCTGGGAAGAATTATAAAGGTTCGAAGAAAAGGCGGTGCAGGCCGATAAACAAGGGGCGGTATAGCCTTAAGAAGGGTTAACAGCGGCAGTTTACAATAGGCAGTGTTGTGGGTAGCTAGGTGAAGCTTGCATATCTTTGGCGTGATAACTAATTAATAGCGTTTGCGAACCTACTAACTGATTGTGATGCGGGTATTCTCTAAGCTGAGGCAAGGTGCGAATTTAGTGATACCACGTATGTGTTTACAAGCATTGGATCCTATTATGGTTGATATATAAGATTGGTGTGTCTATGTAAGTAGTGAATATAAGTAGCTATATTAGTGGATAATGTGTGTGGCATGATTAATCATTATTTACTAGGCAATCATTTCGGGAGGTAGTCAGTAGGCAAAAGTTGCATCGAAAATGTGCCCACGTCGAATTATTATTATAAATCCAACATGTATGCCAGGAGGGCATCGACTGATTTTTAAGTTGGGGCGCGGACACTAATGATCTCTCCCCTTCATATGTGGGGCTAAAGCGGCACGTCCCCTTCTCCCGCGACTCCTGTGAATAACAGAGAGACTGGCTATGGACTCAGTTCATAGATCACTCTGGAGGATTGGTGCACCAGAAGATATACATAATTGTCGTAATTACTTTACCATTACGAATGACTGTGCTCACAGCAGCTAGCCGGCAGATGAGCATCCGTATCCTGTTCGAGTCCCAGTCCAGGGGCAGGGGGCTGGAGGACTCCGGTGAGTACAACTAACCAATATTTATTGCCAGATCAGTAAGTCTGTGTTTTATTATCTGTTGTATGTCACCTGCCTGTCGCCGCCAGTGAGTTCTGATCGCATCCGCTGTTTGTTTACCAAGGAA
>JABXWE010029269.1:0-11811 GCA_014611495.1 Limonius californicus | reverse complement strand
CCCGTAACGGTGTTGAGGAGAATCCTGCGCGGTTGGAAACTGCTATGTTTTCACGACAAAAGTTATTTTTCGTATTCTCTAAGAAGCAATGTTTCATTCTTCACAATAAATGGTTTGCGACATGTCGTTTCAGTCCCACATTTTAAGTTATATTGCTTATAGAAAAATACAGAAAGTAGATTCTATCAAAATCAAATCGATATCATACGTGAAATAATGTTGGTAGAATACGTAGTGATACTATAGTTAGCAATGCATAAATTCGGATATTGAATTAGCGTTCAATTAAAATAAAATGAAACCGATTCAACCATAAATAGTTTTTAAATTGGTTGAATATCCACCATTGCAACCATTCAAGAGTCGTTGTGGTTCGTTAAAGCGAAACACATTTATTTAATGTTATGAATATCGTTGATCTCTCTGTTGCAAATTAAACCCATTGTACTGTTTATTCAGCCCACTCGAATAGCAAGACTTCTATAAATAGCGCGAAAATAGGTCAGTAGGTCGATCAATGCTCGAGGCATCCAGGCGCCCCGCAATGGTTGCGTCCGACGCCAACTGGATCGGCCTATTGATTCGCTTCTCCGTGTTCCTCATGCTTACTGTTAGACAAAAACAACAGCTACCACTAGTGCTGGGAAAGAATTTATTTATGTTGCTTTTGCTGGTGATGCACTGCAGATTTTCCACCGGAAAAAACAGGAACGAAGGCGACACTCTGCTGCAGATGTTTTATATCCTCTTGCCTGCAAACATTTTACTTTATTGGCACAGAAACATATTTAGGTACAAATAACTTTCAGTTTCGTGCTGCATTGAGTAAGCAGTTAAACAATTTATTTGTTGTAATTTTCAAATTTGCTTCTCATACTGAAATACTGTGTAGTCTGCTCGTGAAGCAAATTTCATGGTGGTAGATATATTTTACATTTGCAGAGGCACGTGACGCTCTTTAAAGAATTAATATTTGGACGAAGGTAGGGAGTAGCGATTGTATCTCCCGTGGCCAATTAATTAAATTGGGGAGTTTAAACCGGAACAAGGTTTTCCGATTAACTTTTCAGAGTTCAGATTTCGCAGTGAGATTGAGGATATCTCAGTTAAACATTTTTATGTATTTAAGGTTCTGTTTAAATTTCCAAATGCATTTAATACCCAATTCCAATACAGTTATCTAACCACAGTAGATATTTCAAGATAAAACTATGTAAGTGTGAGTCGGCAATAGTTGTTCACTACAAGTATTTGTACTGTAACTATAGTGATGTTACAAAACGCCCATAAGGGGTTCGAACTTTACAGCGTTTTTCGCAAAATATTGATAATTTCTTTCAACTGTTTGATTCTAACTATTATATTATCTATGTCATTCCAAAGTGTCTTCATAAAATTCCAAAGAGAAAAAGAAAATTGGGCTCTCTTAGTGTATTCCTGTACGAGCGCAGCCTTTTAAAGCTTTACAAACGACCACTAGGTGGCGCTATTGAGATGTGTAATTGCTATTTTCGTAAAATTTTACATTTGATATTGTGAAAACAGTGGCAGCTTAGAAATTGACCGAGTAATTTGTTTACAATGAGCGTGTAAAAAATTAATTTTGTGAAAAAATGGAAATTTATTGAAGGTTTTTCTGGGATGATTTTTTACGATTTTAGTAGAAGCCTAACTCAATCACAATGCATAGAATCACTTCGTTCAAGATCGGCTTGTGACTTACAGTGAGATAGAGGCATCTTTAGGCATATCGAAGACTGCAGTACATTTGATTTTGTATGAACATTTAGCTGTGAAAAATATCTGTTCCCGATGGATTCCGTATAATTTGACCGAAGCTCAAAAAAAGGCTCGTTTAAATTGGTGTAAGGAAATGCTCAAACAATTTGATCGAGGAACTGTAAAATCCATATACAACATCGTAACAGGTGACGAAACTTGGATATATTCGTATGAACCTTAAACTAAGCAACAATCCACTGTTTGGGTGTTCTAAGATAAACGAAATCCAACAAAAGTTGTTCGTTCACGAAGCACTTCCAAAAAAATGATCCCTTGTTTCTTTAGTTGTACTGGACCATTCCTTTAGAGGATCAACGAACAGTTAACGTTGAATGGTATACAACAATTTGTTTGCCAGAAGTCATCGACGAAATCAGGAAAAACAACTGAAAACGTCGCATCATTCTTCATTATGACAATGCCAGCTCTCACACAGCATATCAAAAAATTGATTAATTGAAGGAGGAAAACATCGAATTAATGTCTCATTGCCCGTATTCACCTGATTTATCGTCGACGATTTCTTTGTGATCCCGAATGTTAAAAAAAATGCGGGACAGCGATTTTCATCACCTTAAGAAGCCGTTGAAGCCTTCAAAAACCATGTTTTTGGCACCAACTTCAGAGTGGAAGAAATGTTTCGAGAATTGGTTTGAATGCATGCAAAAGTGTATAAATGTTAAAGGCGAATATTTTGAAAAGCAATAAAACACTTTGTTCCAAAAAAAATTATTCTTTTTATATATTCATTCATTTCTGGAAATTTAATGAAGTGATTAGGAATTTCTAAGGGTCCATTTAAAACCAACTTCAGTGAAAAATTCCAATACGATTTTGATTAAGTAAACACAGCA
This sequence comes from Limonius californicus, assembly GCA_014611495.1. Taxonomy (NCBI): domain Eukaryota; kingdom Metazoa; phylum Arthropoda; class Insecta; order Coleoptera; family Elateridae; genus Limonius; species Limonius californicus. Next base: position 9,175 of record JABXWE010029269.1, on the reverse strand, counting down.
ATCACTTTAAGATATCATTTGTTCATTGAATTTCGTCGAAAGCTGCAAAAATACATCTCAGATAATACCAAGGAAATTATCGGACCCAAAGCGTTTTTATGTTATTTTTACCATATATAAGGCGTTTCCAGTCGCGAAATCATCGCCATAGTAAAATGTAATTAACATTCAGTTATTCTAGTTATTGGAAAATATTCTGAGTTTGGAAAAATTGTCAAGTAATTGCGTGAAAACTACAGTTCGAGATAGTGATGTGTTAAGAAGAATAAGTATGACGAGAAAAGTCTTAATAATTCTATTGAATTAAATTAATTATGATTCAAAAATACTGCTGTAAGTGTGTTCAACTGTTAGTGCAAAGCAAGACTACTTATTTTTAAACTTCTCTACATTGAACTTAACGTTCAACAATACACAAGACAAGAAAACCACAGTATTATAACCCAATACCTGCGCACACCATGAATTTAATGAAAGAGAAAAATAAAACAAGACGAATATGGCAAAGACTTAGATCACCACAACTGAGAGCGCAACTCAACAGCCTAACACATCGCATCAAAAAAGAACTAGATACAATAAGAAAAAGAACATATCAGCAATATATTAAAGAACTACAGTCGAGAGATTATTCCATGTGGCAAGGAACCAACAGAATACTGAGACAACGATCAGTAATACCCCCACTCAGAAACAATGACAGCATATATGAAACTGATCAGGCAAAGAGTAACATATTAGCTGATACCCTAGAAATGACTTTTAAACCGTCTTCTGAAAACATTAAACAAGAGTTTATTAAAGAGGTAACCACCAAGTACCTAAAGAAACATGTCCAATACAGCCTACCTCGCCTAGTGAAATTAAAACTTTAATAAACAAATTACTACTTAGAAAATCACCAGGTCCAAACGAAATGTAATACTCAGAAATGTGACAACTAAAGCACTTGCGTATCTTGCAACCATCTTCAACACTTGCTTAAGACTAGGGTATTGCCTGAACGATTGGAAATCCGCACATATACTACCATTCAACAAACCAGGAAAGGATAAAACTAATGCACATAACTACAGGCCCATAAGTCTATTATCTACTCTGTCTAAGGTACTCGAAAAAATCATTTACTAAAGATTACATAAGTTTGCAACCAGCCAAATTATCATACCAAGAGTGCAGTTTGGGTTCAGAACTAAACACTCGACCGTTTACCAACTACAAAGGATAACCGAAGCAACTGAAAGAGGCTACGAGGAAAAATAGTATTTAACAATAGCTTTTCTAAATCTAGCACGCGCATTTAACGCAGTGTGGACCGAAGGACTACTATATAAACTAATCAGGCAACACCCAACTATCTAACAAAAATCCTATCATCCTATGTACAGGGCAGAACATTTACAGTAAAGATAAACTCAACGCTATCAACAACGAAAGACATAGAGGCTGGAGTCCCACAAGGCAACATTTTGGGTCCATTACTATTCAATATATAGGTACACGACATACTGTAACGTTACGGACCCTTTGTGTTGTGTTTATCTTTTATTCGTCGTGATTCGTCGTGATCGTCTTAGGTTCGGATCTAGAGTAGTTGAGCTAAATACGTGAAATACAACACCAGAGAGGTTTAATACTTTTATTAACGTCAATATTAGCTGCAGACTGTGCAATTTAACTACCTCCGGTATTCACCTGTTCAGGCTAGGAAACTGCAGGAAACCTTAGCCGAGGTAGTGCGACGTGATCTCAAGTACGAAGATATTTAGATGGGACGTATGGAACCCAATTTAAACCAACAACGAATAAGCGCGGAATAGTTAAAGGACGAAGAATACCTGTAGCTGCAGCCGAGTTTCCTCCAGCGCAATATACAGGAGGATGATTGGATACCCGCAGCTGCTGCCGAGTTTTCTCCAGCGCAATATAGAGGGGGATGATTGGATACCTACAGCTGTTGCCGAGTTCCCTCCAGCGCAATATACAGGGGGGAGATTGAATACCTGCAGCTGCTGCCAAGTTTCCTCCAGCGCAATATACAGGGGGATGGTTGGATACCTGCATCTGGTAGTGCTTCTTGACTGTTGAATCAAGAATGATCCCTCCATAATAACTTACTTCTGTTTTTATAGGCTAGGAAGGGTTGCGCGATTGTGAGAATCCACTGCACGTGCACCCTATTTTTAGGAACAACCCGAATTTTATGGGCTCACCAATTTTGGAACTAATTCCTTTTGTAAAAACAGGCTATTTATCTGTTAAACATCTGAAGGCCCAAACCAATAAATAACCCCCATAATTTAGCATAAAAATAAATTAACTAGCTGTTAAAAATCTGAAGAACCAAATCAAATAAATAACTCCCACAATCTAGTATTTAATTTACACGTCCATGCGCGGAATCTCACCCATGAGGGTTTAGTTCAACAAAAAAAAAGTAATAATTTAGGTAGGTTCTGGGCTAAGCTAAACCAACAATTTATCCCAGGAACAGACTGCGCTAAAGACAGCTATCGTGGAATATCCTACGTACTTGAGATCACTAATTCGAAGTCATATTGTTAACCTATTTACCTGCAATAAATAGCTGAAAGAAAGACGCCGCAAACAAATATTTTAAATTTGGAATTATAACATTCAACTATGGAATGTGTAGTGGTTTTATAATTCCATTCTTCAACATGAAAGTGGATATTTATTTTATGATGGTTGCCCTCATAAATTAGGTCTACTCGTAAAAGACAAACCCTTTACAAAAAATAAACACGTGTTAAGAAACAGCCGCTTCCAAGATAAATGAAGCGTGTTTTTCAAACGGCACTAAAATCAATTAGCAGTTACATTTAACATGAAATATATATGCGAGTATAGATTAAAAATTAAAATTATGAGCATAAAGTCCCAAAGTTCAACTGTCTGTAATAATATAAACATAATGGCAAATGCGGTCCGCTACAATACCCATCCATGAACGAGCACTTACGGCAATGTTTGCAGGCGACACTGCGATCATTACTGAACACCACCATTTACCAATAGCAACTTCACAGCTACAACATTCCCTAGCCAGCACATTAGCCTGGTTTCACAAATGGAGAAGGCAGATCAACCCAACAAAATGTGAAGCATAAATCTTTACTCTGAAGCGTTTTAGCAATCGTGGGGTTACCACCCAAACAAAAAATTATATCAACTTCATACGAGACTTGCACTACTTTGCCCACTAATTAATAGAAAATCATCATCATGAAATAGAATGTACCAAAACTATCTATCTAGGGCTACTTCGGCCAATACTGACATACGCACGTCAAATATACGAATCTTCAAAAACTAACATCAGCAAATTGCAAACAGAACAGAATAAAGTCCTCAGAATAGCTATCAGAACACCTTGATTAGTGAGGAACACACAGCTCCACGAAGAATTAAGCAGTAGATATAGTACTAACGTCAGACTCCAACACCAGTAATATTGAAGTAAATTAAATAGTGATAGCTAACCAATACTTACTTATATATATATATATGTATATATATATATCATCAACTATCGCAACAACTAAAGAGGATTTCACAGAAAGACCTCATTAAAAGCAAATTTTTTTAAATACACTACCATATAAATATAGCAAAATAAAGTGCTGATTTTGTTACAATTAACAAAAAAAAAATAAACTTAAAGAATGTAGCGTACGGAGAATTCTACATAGAAGGAAAAGCCACCGTTTACTGAACTACAAAACAGTGACCGAAGGTGCTATTCAGTGATAAAACAACAATCATGCTGGTAACACGGATATCCGCAGGTTTCCTGGGAATGAACAATCCATCCAAACACTCTTATGGTATGGGTTACATATCTGCTTACGGAGTTGGTCGTCTCTGAGATGAAGAATGCCAAAAAAAAACCTCGAAGTGCTGCAGGGTAAGATGTTACCCAGTTTGACCAAGGAAAGTTTACTTTTCAGGTCGATAAGTTTCCTTGTCATAGAGCGAAAGTAGTTAAATCGTAAATGACGACAGGACGAATAAGCTAATGAAGGAACGAAACAAAACAGAACATAATTTTTAATAGTATATTAATATTAGATTACTGTTTTATGTCTTGACAATTCCATATGATACAGTTACCGCCAACATTTTGCATTCGCATTTTGTTAAGAAAGTGTATAATTTGTTGACATGTTCTTTTTATCCTTTTTGTTCTTCTTTTGTACAGAAGCTATGACTGTTTTTACTTACACATTTTATGGCGTCTCCATCGACGATGACATCAAACTTTCAGTTTAATGTTTTGGTGGTCGACCTACTGCTTGTTTGCTTCCGGGTTTTAACTTACGAGCAATCCTTATCAGACGGTTTTTTTCTGTTCTGTCTACGTGGCTGTTCCATGCTCTTAGTTTTTATTGAAATTTACAATGGTCTACATCTATTATTCCGCATTGCTCTCTCACATCTTACTCTGTCCAGTCTGGTTATTTACAATATTGCCCTGAATGTGGTAATACTGATATGTAAATATGAATCTATAGGGTGTCCATAAGTTGACATAAAACGCTATGTAGCATTGATCAGCAGTGTATATTGAACACAAAACAGCTAAAATATTTATTTTAAGCGGGCATGTTCCTTCACACGAACTTCTTGAAGTTTGAAATTTGAATGCTGCGTATCTTTAACAACGAAGCTAGTAGATATTATCGATGAGAGTAGTTGTTCATCAATAAACTTAAGGTATTAACAATAAAAATGACTTCTGTAGAAGTTCAAATTGCAGATTTCTGATCGTAAGATTTTGTTGAAAACATGAGATTTAGATATGGCATCAAGGCAAATCTAAACAAGGCTGATATCAAACACATTTTCTGTTCTTTTTTGTAATATCTGTTTCATTTGCGTTAATGCAATACACTTTTGTTGAGTAATCTGTCATGATTTCGATTCTTGGGGAGATTGGTGGTAATTGTAATGCAGCGGTAAGGCTATATGCTGAACGCTATCCAAATAGAAGACATTCAAACCATACAGTTATTAAACAAACTGATCAGCGACTACGAGAGAGAGGAAGTGTTGGTGGTGATTGTCTATTTACGGTAAGACCGCCGAATATTGAAGAAAATGCGTTAGATTTAATTGAATGGGAGCCTACGAAAAGCGTACATGATATTTCTCAGATTGTAGACATATCAAACTGGACAGTACACAGACAACGGCCTATATTATTTTGGAAAAACGAAAGTGCTACACTTATTTACCACAGGATTATAATGCACGAATTAGGGAGTGTGAATGGCTGTTGAATCAATCTATATCAGGAGGATCCTAATCTTATTGGCAATATTTTGTGGACAGATGAGGCTACATTTACGCAGGATGAAGTTTCCAATACCCACAATAATCATATGTGGGCAGATGAGAACCTCATACAACTCATGTTTGAAGTCATCAATATCGATATGGTGCTAATGTTTGGGCAGGTATGGTAAATAGTTATTTAATTGGTCCCTTTGTTCTGCCCAATCGTCTTAATGCTGAAAACTTCCTACAAATTTTAAATGAAGATTTCAAATACTACTGGAAAATGTTTCACTGATATTTAGATAAAATATGTGGTACCAACAAGATGCTGCTCCATCCTATTATAGAATCATGGTTCGAAGAGTGGTAGTGTGTGTGGGGGGGGGGTGCTATAACTTGGCCGCCAAGGTCACCTGATCTAACGCCCTTTGATTTTTATTTATGGCGTTATCTGAAGTATTTGGTGTATCTCACACCAGTGAACAATGTTGACCATTTAACAAATCGTATCAACCAAGTACAATAGCAGTGAGATGTGCAGAATGTCATAATGTTGGTGGTGGTCATTCTGAACAGTTCTATTAAATTACAGAAAATTTTAAATTATAATTTGTTTGTGTCCGTTATTTTTATTATTTTTGTTAATAAGTGATTTGTGTTTAGTTCCTGAAAAGGGTTGATAATTACTTTATTCAGAGCTATTTGGGATCCTACATTAAAAAAAACGCGCCGATATCTCTACATCATGGTGGTGTGTAAATGAGTTGTTTAGTAATTGATTCCTGTTGTCAAAAGCGTCCAACTGGCCTAGTTATGAGGCGTTTTATCGCTATCGTTATAGGACACCCTGTATAGTATGTATGGTATGTAGGTGGCCCTTGCTCAGGTAGACAAGAACACAGCTTGCAGACTTTTACAGGATACATACAAGGTATTACCTCTAAATTTATTAAAAAACGTAAATTGTAAAGTTAATGCGTCGTGGGCAGCCATAACTACTGTGACAGTTTATTTGCTAATTAGATACCCTATGAGTAATTAATAACAATAGTTATTTAAGTTAAACAAATAAATATAATTACTAAAACCTCTATTTGAATACAAATTTTAGGAATATATATCGCGTTGTGCAACTGCAAATCATAGTCAGAACATCTCGAAGTGGGGTATACAACTTTCTTATTTATTTATTTTACTTCGATTGGAGCTGTTTTTAAATTACTGTTTTGTGAAAACGTACCGACTGCGGAAAGCTAATTTTGTGGATAATATTGGCAATGAAGAGGAAAATGTAGAAGAGAAAATGGGGCGAAGGGTGGCAAAAGGAGGACACAATCAGTGTTTCATAATTGCGCCAAGAAAATAATTTGATTAGTGCATAATACACTAGAAAATATTGGTGTCTAAGAAACAGTGCGTAAAAGCATTAATCATAAATCTACAATGGATGCAGATTTAATAATAAGATTCATAAAATACAAAAGTACAATGTGCGAATTATACCCGAAAAATGAAGGTGAACCTGCAGCAAAATTAAATAAAAAGAGAACTGTACTGGAACATTTAGAGCTGCGTAGAGGGAATTGGTGATAATTCCCAATTATTATTAAATTATATAATAAAGAAGAAGAGGAAAAATTAAATAGCGACATAGAATTACGTTTACCTTCGTTAGTTTTGAATGTACCTACGTTCTTATAGGATTAATATGGAGTGATCTGGTCGCGGGCTAGAGGTCAGCACGTTAGACTTCTACCTCAAGGGTGTTGGGTTCAATTCCCAGTACCGGAACATCGGATTTTTGAAAATTTTCCAAAGCAATCGTAAACCAGCTAGGAATTCTGCCTAGTAAATTTTCTCTGGACTAGAAGTGGTTATATTTTCCGTGTTTCGGAGCCCACGTTAAGCTGTAGGTCCTTTATGTCTATGGTAGTTTTAATCGCGCAACATCAGCGTAGGAGAGAAGACTGCTACATCTCGTAAGACACAAAGTATTTGAAGAAGAAGAAGAAGATCTGGTAAATTCCATTAATTCGGAAGCCAGTGCATGGAATCGAAATTATTTTATAGAGCAAATAAGTGAAACACCTACTAGATGAAGAAACAGTAACAAAATCAGCCACACTATTCAAATAATTACTCGTATAGGACACAATGACGCCAAGGACGAGATGTAATCTGTTGTTATTTTTTACGTATTAAGTAATAATTACTTATATAAGTAACATTTATGTGCTTATATTATCTTGTTTACTGCATTTATATATTTAACTACATAAACTATCTTAGTCTACGCAATAATTTTTGTTTCACAATCTACAATTTTCCTTTATATATTTAGGGAAAACATTGCAACTCCTAGGGGGACCGATTACAGTAACTGCAAAACTCTTTGTTTAATGTAAATCACATAGTAGTAACTATGTATCAATTAAGCACATATAAAAATCAAAACAGATGGAAAATGGTTAGATTATACAGGGTAGTTAAAAATAGGCGAAATATTATGAAGTACTCAAAAATACATATCGTAATAATCGCCTTCTGTCATAGCTTTACAAGGTTAGCAGACTGCAACTTTTGCCAGAGCTGGTTGGCATTACGAAAATGTTAGAGTGGCCAGCTCTACGTTTCAGCCGCTTATTATTACCTTAGTCTGATACCTACATATTCTAATGTTATTGACTCTTACAAGTGCTCCCCAAAATACGATTATCCTTATTTACAATCGTATAATATTGATATGGTTATAGAATATATTATGTAATATTTGCAGGTAAATAATCGATCAAATCGATAATTTAAAAACAAGCTCCATGAAATTAAGAAACACAATTTATAGAAGTACGTGCATGTATAGTCTACTTGAAATTATACCGTTATCCGCTTGAAAGAGGTACTTGTAGAAAAAGGATTTACTAGCTACTTGTAACTTAAAGCACGGGGCGCATTCAGGTAAATTTACATATTGGGAAGAGACTGAGGTTACCTAGGGGTTGTGACTCAAGCAACAAGCTTAAATTCTCCGTTTTTAATTCATTATTTAAGATTACCCTGTTTAGTTGAACTATTCGTATTTACCTTAAACCTAGTAAACTATGTATCAAAATTAGCTTGCGTGAGTAATAAGTTCCTTTTCAGAGTTTAGATTAGATCGTTGTCTTATTGTTTGCCTTAATGATATATTTTTTACTTAAGAAATAAACAGCGCAAAGCAGTTGTTGAAGAACTTCTGTGCGAAGTAGATGTTTATTTATCCTTTATTTAAAAATGTGGACACCGTGTACTGATAGCGAACATTTAATTCGGCGAAAAATGTAGCACATGTACTGGGAAAATTGTTAAATCAAAGACTGAATGAAAATTATACTGTGCTAGGAATTATTAAACGTATGGGATTTAAACATAGGACTATAAACAAGCGTCAAGTTATTATGGAATCAAACAGATTACAAGCATGGCGCCCCGAAAATCTCCAAAACATCGAAACATATCGCCAAAAAAATAGATACGACTCCCACGATATTGCACAGAAATATTGGACAAACAATTCCTGTCAGTGCAAAAGATATACTCAAAAAAAAAGTATGTTTTAAGTTGTATGGAATTATAATTTTAAGTTGTAATTTTATTATTATTCTTCTTCATTCCGTTTGTTAACCTCTATCTGGGTCTTCCGGAGTTCAATATTTCTTTCCACTCTTTTTTGTTCATCCAAGCTCCTTGTTGGATTTCCCACTTTTGTTTAAAGTTTTCTACGTCCTCATTCCAACCTCTTCTTGGCCGTCCTTTCTTTCTTCTCTCTCTTGGTTGCCATTCCATCGCAAATTGAAAAAAGACAACTATCGTGGTACGGGCATGTCCAAACATGGCC
>JABXWE010029268.1:0-12997 GCA_014611495.1 Limonius californicus | reverse complement strand
TAGAAAAAATAGTATAAAGAACACGTTTCATAAGACCACTTGTCGCACTCGTTCGTTGAAAAACTCGACGCTTCGCGTCTCGTTTTTCAAACTTGAACTCGTGCGTTAAGAAGAGGCCTTATGAAACTAGTTCTTTAATATACTATTACAGTCTGAAAAAGAAATCTTTAATTCTTGGACATATTAGAGGAAAATCTGAGGGAGAAGAAATGCAGGTGGACGTCAAATCTCCTGGCTACCCAACTTGTGCTTACATCAATTGACCTGTTTAAAGCAGGAAAAAATAACAACCCACGGGGGAGCTAAGATAAGAAGAAGCTTCAAATATTAGTTATATTTAATATTTCTTAGTAAAACACAGTTTCTTCGAACCTGTTTTTTAGTAATATTATTATTCCCGTAGTAAATAATTTGAAACTGTTATCAAACGTATCACTGCTAAAATTCGGTACTTGCAGTAGATATTGTATTGTAACATGCCTGAATACGAATCGTTCAACCGATTCTAAGAATTTCTATCTAATGGTCTAATTAATTTCGCGAAAAAGTTTTTTGAAAATGTATGTGACCTGATGCAACATGACTTGAACGAATTTGTCAGTAGCATCCAAGGCATTCTCGTGATTGCTAGGAAATTTTTAATTATTGCCCCTGGTAACACCACTTTCAAATGTTTAATAACATTCTAAATTAAAAATTTTTTGCAGTATTTCAAGCATTATTTATTTATTTTATTTATTTATACAACAAAATTTATCTTCATAATAATAAAGTAAGTAGAATTAGTGTCACGTAAAATAGGTGTTATGAAATTACGTCTTTAAAAGAGTAGAATAAGTAAACATGAAATAATACCGTGTTTGTTTTTATTGACAGTAAATGCATTTCTAGATAAAACTGGCAACGAAATTTAAATATGGCCCCGAAAGGTACTGGCAGTAAAGGAAAAAAACACGCTAAAGCTCATGTGAAGGATGGCTCCACTCTGTTGGCTGAGGTTTTACTAGCATTGTCGGCCCTGAAGCGAAGTGGTGGTTGCACCCCCAATGAAATTATTGCACAGTTAAAATGTATGGTTAAAACTTCTCCCCACCTTGGGACTATAAGAGATGCCCGACTAATTTCTCAAATGCGTCGCTCTCTACGCGATGGCGTTCATGCTGGCTTACTGAGAGAGCGCGATGGAAAATACGTACTTATGGGACACGCTCCCACAGCGGAGAGAGCAACTACGCAAGCACCTGGAAAAAATAGGCGACCATCTAAACGCCGGCGATCACCTACTAAATCTGAAAGTGCAGATTCAGAAGAAACAGATGATACGCGGTCCACGGGTAACGAGTCTGCAGGCAGGTCTCGTAGCAGGAGGAGACCCAGAAGACGTCCTCGTAGATCTCGCAAATCTAGAAAAAGAAGACACTCTCACGACAGTTCGAGAGCGTCTAAGAGTGGGAGTGAAGCTAAAAATACAAAGAATTCTGAGCCTTCTAAGACAAAGACATCACCTGATAGTAATTCAGTAACCTCGCAAAAGCAAACTGAACGTGAATTACCTGGGATTTCATTTGCTTCTAGAAGATCTAAACGGACAAAAAAGTATAATAGAGGTAAGTTCCTCAAATGAGCTGCTGCTTAATAGTACTTAATGCTATTCTTCTATGTTTAGATTTGCCATATGAACAAATGGACGAAGATGTTAACAGCACTAATCAAAGAGTGGATGAAGATGAAGCAGGTCCAAAATGCGGCAATCCTGATTGCCTTTGTTCTTTGAAAACAAACACAGAAGACATTTCCAGGGAACGAGAACTAGAACACGAATCCGAATCGGGAAAACCGTATAACTATATTAATTGAGTTGCATGTTATTTACAGTTATTTCATTTTTAAATCTTTGATGATGTAAAATTACGTTTAAAATTTATGTTATTTATATGTCTGTCTAGGAATCTTATATATTTCACAGCCAATACTAACTTATACTGCATTTTTATAAATATTTGTTATTGCGTTGACGCAATATTACTTTGAAACAATTAAACTGTCCAACTAAACGTAGTTTTTATTGAGTAGCAGGTTTTGTTGGACGGCGGATTTTATTACCGGCAGGAGCAGCAGATGTCCAAAATTATAGAGCTTAAGGATATAAGTAATTGTTTGTTTTTTAATCAAGTTTTTATATATCATTACTATTAAATAACATTTGGAGGATTTAGGCGCTATAATATATTGCCGTTTCTCGCTTTTGACAAGACTAAAAATTGAGGGAATGCGCTACTATAAAAGGCTTGCTCTTTGGATCTCTAACTTTATTACTAACTTTTAGAAATAAATTGTCTCTAAACCACGAGAAAAGTTTTGAATTGACTAACAGCAAAGAATCAACTCTTTTGAATGCCCTTTAAGTATGCTGTTGAACACAAAGCGTTTAACCAAAGAGCACTATATATATATATATATATAGAACGACGCTACAAATTTTATGCGTAAAAATACATAAGGTTTTACATTACAAAACATAATTTCTCTTTATGTATATACTTGTTGAAAAAAACAATGGCATATTTTAAAACTGCATAGTATTCTACACAGTTTTAAAAAATTTAAATGAGTAACAATTTACGGAAATAAATGCAGGTACCGGTTAAGGAAATTGTATATAAACGACATACGTCAATTTGAAAACGTATAATGTCATATATCTCTAGATGTGAAATGGGTATTGAAACTTTCTAGAAAACTTTTCTACAACATAGAGTGGACGTCATCATGACTCCTAACAAAAAACTTTCAAGTGGTAACACCCACTTTGTGATACCTCATGCAAAATCTCTTACGAAATGTTCTTCAATACGAGCAAACAGTTTCTCCTGACGCGTTCCGGAAAAATTAAAAAATACTACTCAAAAATTTCTGAACTAATTACAGCAGACGCTTGATAACGTAAACACCCGATTATGGAAACATCGCGCTAATGTAAAAACAAATTTCTTACTATAGGATCAAATAGAACGCCCAATAAAGTAAACAACCTGTACAGCTCGATAACGTAAACACTTATTTTTTTATTGTTTTTATGATGTACCTATATATGTGACTCTCCCCAAATTATTTGTAGGAACAGCCCTGATTTCATTTTAGTCGTTGTTAGACTTAAGTCAGGCAATTGCATGCGTTTATCCATTACGACTATGGCATTCACATGCAATAAAAGAAAATGTTTAAGATTGAGTGACAAAGTGAAAATCGTAGACGAGGTTGCACTAGGTGCGGGAGTGACACAATTAGCACAAAAAAAATTTTATTGTGCTCTTAAACGTTTCTTTTAATAATTTGTTGATTAATAACATCATGTTCGCTAATGTGAACATACTCGGGGGCTGAATTAGTTCACGTTATCGAGCGTCTGCTGTATTATAATTCAAATTTCGAAATATTAGTTTAAATGTTCAAAATTATTTCCAATATTCTCTAGGCAATAGTAAAGTCGACTCTCAAATTATCTCCGAACATTTTGGAAGGTTTATTGCGGAATAGCTTGCAACTCCTGAACTATTCCTTGTTGCAGTTGTGCGATGGACTCACGCTGAGTTTTGTAGACAACAGATTTTAAGTGACCCCATAGAAAGAAGTCTAATGGGGTTAACATTTGGAGATATTTTTCCGAAACGAGTAAGGAAAAATTTTTTGCTACCATTGATTAGAATTTTATAAGTGCTTTTTAATGAGGTAAAAGGGCGGGGATGGCTCAGTGGTAGAGAGCCAAGCTTTGGATGTAATACTCCAAACGCTTCCCGGTTCGAATCTCCCCAGAGTCGGAAATTTTTTTAAATCCTTGGGTGGTCGGTACTGGGTCCCGGTCTCCATTTGCCATTGGGGATCAAATTAATGGCACTTTTCGTATTATGGTCGCATTAGAGGAGTAACAAGACCATAAGCAAAAACATCCACACACCAGGCAAGCCAAGCACAGTTTCGCACCAACACAGTAACCCGCAGAGTCGGGCCTTGTTGAGCATTGCGCAAACTAACTTAGCCTTGTCTCACACCAAAAGCGATGGGCCTCTAAGGCCTGAGAAAGCTTCAAATATAATCACAAAGTGGGTGTTATCATTTTAAATTTTATTCTTGTGGTACCTACAGCCCAAGGGGTTGAATGGGGAAGGTTACCATATGAGTCATGCTGACTCCCCCTTCAGCTTGTAGTGATGTTTTCTAGAAAAGTTCAATGTCTATTTTACTTTCAGAGATACAACACATTGTACGTTTTGAAATTGGCACCCTGTATACGCGAAGTTTAAGTACATGAAAGAAAACATTAATATTGTATCACTCAGCTTGACTTTAAAATAAATAATTTGTGCTCCCTAGATTCTAATTATGTGTGAAACACTAAACATGTAGGGGTTACTAAGGATAATATTTATATGGGATTTATTAAAATGCACTGAAAATTCGTCCACAAATAACCGTATTACACATATTAATCAGATTACCTCTAAATACAACAGCTGATTTACATACTTTTATTATTTCATATCTAAGAGCAAAACACAAGCAAAGTTTTAAAATTGCAGTTGAGGTGCTGGCGGTTTGTAATTACAACGAAAATATGACGTAAAATAATTAGTTTACCTTATAATTGGCTTCGCAGAGAGCAACAGTAAATCTAATTTCTATTTCGTTCCTTGCGGGGTCACGCTTATTCGCGTTTTCCAGCTCTCCGAGCTTAACAAAGCCTGCAGAGAAGATAACAGTGTATTCATTAAAATTTATAGCGAATCTTAATAAGTAAGGGTTAAAGGGCGAAATTGGTATTTCAATTATTCTAAATTGAAAAAGAAGATAATGTAGGCACAGGCACGAATATATATGATAAAGCCCCGAAAGTATTTATTGTTTATGCAGACACTGATCAATAAACTAAATGGTTTTTGTTTGGGGTTTCAGACTGTTTTTCTAAGTAGATCACGTTATTTTAAAGTTAATAGCCATAGTTCTTTGTTAATTTTTATTGTGAAGCACATACAGGGTGGATAACGTAACTTTTAGCCCCTGACACTCTAACGCTGCAACCCAACATACAGAAGTCTAAGAAAGTTAGACCATTAATATTGTTTAATGGTGGACGTAGCTCGGAGTCAGTAATTTAATGTGAATTTTTCATAATTGCCTAGCAGGTGGTTAATGTAGATTTGGTATCACTTGCATAATTTTATAGTCTGACAAACCAACATACATCTATCAAACCAATTTAGACCAGGTAACTATTTTTACACTTTGGTTTTGTTTGTTAGTTAGTCAGCTATTTCATTTTTTAATGCAACTGCCGACTTTACTTGTACCAGTTATTAGTATTATAAAGTAAATTTTTTTCTTTGTGTTCGCATTGAGATCCCACGATAAAACTTTCACAATTATAAAGGATTATACAAAGTTAATTACACAGACTTTCGAGAAATCGCAAATACGTCTGTCAAGTAGATGTATGGTAAAGGTGCATATGATACAAAACTTGGGCAAGATTTACACTGAATAAAATCACATTTCAAATTACTTTAAAATAATATATAAATCATCCTTTAAATAATTTGCAGAGAACAGACACATTTATTTCAAGTAAATACGAGTTTGAGGGAGAGCACGTATAGTTTGATAAGCTAAAACTTAAAAACCATTAATAGTTTAAGCTCTCGTATCTGCCTTTTAAGTTTTTACAAAAACTAGGAAAAAAATATTTTTTGGAACAAACTGTTGTATTGCTTTTTAAAATATTCGCCTTTAAGATTCATACACTTTTGCAGGCGTTCAAACCAATTCTCGAAAAATTTTTTCTACTCTGAAGTTGGTATCTTAATAATATAGTTTTTGAAGGCTTCAACAGCTTCTTGAGGTGATGA
The DNA here is from genome assembly GCA_014611495.1 of Limonius californicus. NCBI lineage: Eukaryota > Metazoa > Arthropoda > Insecta > Coleoptera > Elateridae > Limonius > Limonius californicus. Next base: position 7,097 of record JABXWE010029268.1, on the reverse strand, counting down.
AAATTGCCGTGCACGCATTTTTTGTTTGACATTCGGGAACACAAAGAAGTCGTTAGGCGATAAATCAAGTGAATACGGGCAATAAGACATTAATTCAATGTTTTTCTTCTTGAAGAATGACGCGATGTTTTCGGTCGTTTTTCCTGATTTCCTCGATGACTTCTGGCAGACAAATTGTTGTATACCATTCAGCGTTAACTGTTCTTCGATTTTCTAAAGGCATGGTTGCGACATGTCCAGTACAACCGAAGAAACAAGCGATCATTTTCTTGGAAGTGCTTCGTGAACGAACAACTTTTGTGGGATTCGGTTCATCTTGGAACATCTGAACAGTGGATTGTTGCTTAGTTTCCGGTTCATACGAATATATCCAAATTTCGTCACTTGTTACGATGTTGTATACGAATTTTGCAGTTCCTCGTTCGAATTTTTTGAACATTTCCTTACACCAATCAACACGAGCCTTTTTCTGAGCTTCTGTCAAATTATGCGGTATCCATCGGGAACAGATTTTTTTCACAGCTAAATGTTTATGCAACGTCGAATGTACTGAGGTCTTCGATATGCCTAAGGATGTCTCTACCCCACTGTAAGTCACATGCCGATCTTCTTCAATCATGTTGGGCACAGCGTCTATGTTTTTTGGAAAAACAACCGATTTTGGCCGACCTTCACGAAATTCATCACTGACGGATGCACGACCACGACGAAATTTTGCAAACCAATTTTTTTGTAATGATGCTTCACTACCAAAAGTTGAATGAAGCGATTCTATGCATTGTTCTTGAGTTAGGCCTTTACTAAAACGTAAAACATTATCCAACGAAAACCTTCACGTGAAATTTCCATTTTATCACAAAATCGCTCACTTTAAACAAACTACTCGGCCAATTTCTAACCTACCACTGTTTTCACAATAACAAATGTCAAATTTTACGAAAATAGTAATGACACATCTCAATAGCGCCACTTAGTGGTCGTTTGTAAAAACTTAGAAGGCTGCCTTCTTATGACGACTAAAACATTGGTTGACTTCATATGAAATGATCATGTTTTGTATTTAAATTTATCATTAGTAATATTGATAAAATCGTTGATGTTCACTATTCTCATAATGGGATAGGTTTAAATAAATAATAAAACTTCAATGTCGAATCCCACATAAAATTTAATAAATGAAGTATTAGTTAGTTAACGTTTTCGGGACATACTGTGGCCCATTATCAAACAAAAATTTTTCTCACCAAAAAAAAATTTACCAAAAAATTTTTAACACAAAGACAAATCATTCTTAAATTAAAAAGCATTTGTAGAATGATTAAATATAACAAAGGGGGAGTAATGCATTATCCAAATCAAATCGTCAATTCATAACAATAAGAAAAATAAGTGAAGAGGGCGAAAGCCCTGTGAGGGGCCCCCTTTGTTATATTTAATCATTCTACAAATGCTTTTTAATTTAAGAATGATTTGTCTTTGTGTTAAAAATTTTTTGGTAAATTTTTTTTGGTGAGAAAAATTTTTGTTTGATAATGGGCCACAGTATGTCCCGAAAACGTTAACTAACTAATACTTCATTTATTAAATTTTGTGTGGGATTCGACATTGAAGTTTTATTATTTATTAGTAATATTTCTGTTTATTAAACATTAAACAAATGTGATATTAAAATCAGCATACCAACTACTTTGACCTAATAACGTGTTTATTGACAATATTTACTTGGGTTGCTTTGCTATATCGTGTGGTTCGCTGGAGATTACGAGTTAACATTAAAAAATAGGCAATCCAAAATACATATTACAAGGTACTGCTTAGTGAATGGCGTATCTCAAATGAAATCATTCGAAATATTCGATTATGCATATATCTCGAGATATCTTGAGATGCGGGTAATTCATTCGAATGATAAATACTTCTCGAACTACGTTTGTTTAGTAGGGCGCGTACCGCGAATGAAACAATTCAAAATATTTGGTTATAAATGCATCACCGAGATGCTAATAATTCATTCGAATGACAAAACCTTCTCGGATTACTTTCGTTTCGTTGTACCGCTGGTAATCGAAATATCGTTTGTGACGGTATATAATTTGTCTAATATTCGAATGAATTTGTAGTGGGTACGAGAAGGTACTAAAAGATAAGCTACAAGGTAACATATTTATTTAACTTGTCTTGTATGATGAGGTTGTATGTGCAGCTGAGTTAGCAAAATAAGTTTTTATAATTTCGAACCGAGCAGGCTTAAGTTTATTTATTTCTACTTGTCCATACTTAAGTTTAAAAATCTAGAATTTTTTAAATTTATTATTATTCAATTAAATAAGTTATCGTCATAAACTATATAAATAAATAAAACAATTTCAGCAATTTATGTGACTTTAAAAATATAATATAAACTCAATTGATCTAATCATTTAAGATCATTTGTAATCTGTCCGACTTTTCATATTATTTTTTCGGTTAAAAAATTTGTGTCTAAATTGGTCGTCATGATTACGCTTATAAAGATATAAACTATTAATCAATTATACTAAAATAATTAGAAATATTGTTGATATTCAATAACTTATAATATAACGCGGAAAATCATAAAACTCCTTTTACAATCAGGTTAATCTTACAATGTGATGAAATTTAATTAAATACAGTACAGAATTCAGTCGAAAACCGAAAAAACATTTCGTGGCAAACGCGGGGGTGTAAGGGAGTCATCATTCGAAAGGCAGGATGCGACACATTTCTCGCATTGCCGAAATGTGTGCGCATTTTGGATTTGAACGATTCATTCGAATGAATATCCCAATTATTAAAATCATTGGAATACTAATCATTCGATTATTGGAATCAATCGAGTATGCCCATCACTAGTACTGCTATATTTAAATGTATATTGAGTAGTATGAATCAGTAGTGCATGCTTTTTTTTTTTAGTATGCAAATGTGCACAAATCGAATGTATTTTCGAATTTAATTGCATAGTTCTAAATTTCAATTTGTGCAGTTGTAAAATTTAAAAGAAAGCAACATTTTCTGTAACCAAGAGTTGCATTTAAAACCAAATAGAAAAAAATAAAATAGATTTTCTTTTTAAGATCATAAATTAAAAACGCATCTACCATTTTTTGTTTTTAATTTTAGGCACATCTTCCTCAGTAACGATTTTGATTTGGCTGGCAGTGTCTTCTTGAAAATTTTCTCAAAAATAAAGCTGAATTTTCGCATTTGGTCTGTCGCGAAACCTATTTTTGTCGAGTTTTATGTAGATCTAAAATTTCGTTAAAAAGTCTGCAGTTGTGTGGTAGTAGCTCAGTAGCCATAATGCTCGCTTTCTGGGGAAAATCTTAATTATGGCTTGGGTTCGATTCCCTAGTATTACTACGAAGCGTATACAAATCTTGTATTGCAACCCACCGCACATAATTTCCCAATCGAGTTAGCAACCGTGAAAAAAACATTTTCTGGAAATTTTTCGTTCCGATCCGACGTTAAACTGTAGGTTCCTCGTGTGCAGAGGAGATCTACGTGGCAGAGAAGTGGCCGATGCCCAACAGTGGTACGAAACGGCTGTTGACTATGAATCAAAGATGCCTGTTTAGTATGTTTTGGTATTTTATACAACTCAACGTTTCAATAAAGTAAGTGCGAACGAGATCAACAGAGCCTTATTTATAAATATCTAAGTTTCAGCGTAATATCAAATTACTCAAATTTTTTTGAGTTAAATGAGCTTTACTTAAACCAGTAAATTGTCAAGCATATCAAAGAGGTATAATACTACCAATAATAAATTATATATAGCAGCATTTTGTGATATATACAGGGTGTATCAGAAATCGGTACAAATATTAAATCCGATGGTAGATTACAATATATACAAACTAGAAAAACCATTTCTTTGGCAATGGGACCCTTAAGATATGAGAAAATAATAATTGAAAATTTGGCCCAAAATTGTTTGACTACCGCAGGATAATAACAAAAATTTGAGTTCAAAGACATGTTATGCAAAGGAGAGTAAGATAGAAGTGCAAAAAAATTTCTTATCACCTGCCACAAACCAATACTATTAAGTAGGTCAGTAATTTCTATTCAGTTTATTGTTGTTATCACAAGCCAGACAAGTTCTTACGTGTTTGCCACTTTGGATTTACTTTACAATTAGGTAATAACTTCTACAGCTTACATACATTTTCTATGTATTATCAGCAGTTCTCAAACAAAATAACCTGTATTTATTGTGACTGTCCATAAATTATTGAATTGTTACTAACAAAGCACAGGTTCTCAAATTTATAATGTATTTGACACAAATTGATATATAAAGCTATATAATTTCATTAACTTTGAACGTAATGCATAAATAATTGGTTTCTCTTACTTTTGAAATAATGTGAGGTTATGTGTGTACTTTGATGAGCAATTTCCAATCGACGTAACGTATTTGCAATCTTCATCATGATTGTTACTATCGATTTATGTAACATTTAGAAAATGGTACCGAACGAGCTTATTGTAGATATTAATTTACTACCATTTATGTTCCTTAAATGTTCCAAAGCTTTTTAAATTTTTCAAAGTTTTTTAAACTTTAACAACTAATAGGTTCTCCAATTTATAATATGTGTAACATACAACTACTAACATTTTATCGTATAGCATTTCATTAATTTTAAACGTGAATTTTAAAAGTACTATGATATTATTTTTGATTATGTTTTCAGTGTGGCAACTGGCAACACTACATAATATGTTTGCGTGCATCTGAGCAAAGTTTTAACCTCTTAATGGTCAGCAATGTATACAAGATACATTTAGCACCCTTTGTATGCGCTTAAAAGTCGCAGTTCCTGTTTTGTATAATTTCTTCGCTTTTTTGGTATGAATCATTCATATATTCAAACACGGATTTCGTTCTTTGTTATTAAAATTAAGTAATTTGTAAATTCCCCGAAGCAACTTAACAAAGCAAAGGATAATTACAGTAAAAATGTTAAAAAAAACTGAATAAAATAAGCTAAATGAGGGATTCAAATTAGTGTTACCGGTACTGAAGAATAAACTAAGAAATTATGCAGGGTGGTGAATTGTTCGCTGCTCACCACTGATATCACAAAAACGGCAAGATGTCCGAGGTCGGCGAAATTAGAGAAAAGTTGCACTTTTTCATGGCGATTGCGAATCTAAAAAAAGAAATCCTGGATATTTTGATTCGTTCTTGATTTATCACCAAAAAACTGAAAATGGTGGTTACAGAAAAATATTATTATGCACATTCCAATAATTCTTCTTGAACAATTTCTCTTGAAGCAGTTTTTAACTTTATGTAGAATTAAGAGAAAACGAACATTTATTTATGATTTGGGCCTTTTCTAAAATCAGTACACTTATATACAGGGTGGTATTTGATACAAACTGTCTATGTTACTACGGAAATAATATTATTTACTTGTATGTTAGTAAAGCACCTTAAAGTTGACTTCTCTGCTTGTGCTTATTAAAAATGTTGATAACGTTTACTTTTACAACATGAGAGTATGCCGATATCCATTATATGTGCGGTTTTTGTGATGGAAACTCAGTAGCAGCTGCTCGAGAATATGGGTTGAGATTTCTAAATCGGCGACTACCAGACCGACGAGTTTTCCAACGAGTGCACAACCACCTACGTGAACATGGAACTTTCCCGAAACCGCCGACTGAGCGTCCAATACAGCAAGTATTAGACAATGAAGACAGCCAACTGCGAGAAATTGATATCTAATAATCTCAGCACCGATGTTCGTCGTGTATCTGCACACGTTAATGTACCACGAATGCGAGTTTGGAGAACATTAAAGCATCATGATTTATATCCATTTTGAATGCTGCTTGTTCAGGCCCTCTTATCTACAAATTTCGCTAGTCGTATGGAATTTTGCCGCTAGATAATTCAAAAACGAAACCTACGTAATAGAATTTTATTCACGGATGAGACAACATTTACAAGGAATGGATTAATGAACAGAAAGAACAGCCACTCTTGGGATTTAGAGAATCCACACGAAATCACAGTGTCAAATTATCAACATAGGTTTTCAGTGAATATCTGGTGTGGAATTATTGATAACATGCTCATTGGTCCATTTGTTTTTGAGAACCATTTAACCACCACAGATATTTAAATTTTCTAGAAGATCATTTGGGAGGATTGTTAGATGATGTCCCTCTGGTGATCAGACATGGTATGTGGTACCAGCACAATGGTGCCCCTGCGCACTTTACGTTACGTGTAAGACAATTTTTGAATCAACGGTTAGAAGGACATGAAATTGGTATAGCAGAACAGCACCTCTGGCCGCCAAGATCTCCGGACTTAACTTTTTAGATTATTATTTGTGGGGCGCCATATGAAAGATATGGTATACCAAACACCACTAGAGACTGTTGAAGATCTTAGGAGACGGATTTTTGAGGCAGCAGAACTAATTCAAAATAACAATGTTACGTAGGGCAACTAGATTTCTCCTAAGAAGAGCCAGAATGTGTCTCGAGAGCAACGGTGGCCATTTTGAACAATCTTTATAGTGAATGTAAACTAAAATAAAAATAAATATCGGCTTTTCTGAAATTGTAATTATTTAATAAATAATAATTTAACATGTTAATTGTTTGCTGCCTTACTTCGTTGACATATTGTATGTCGAAATACGCATCAAGCAAAAATAAATACCTGTTAGAATTATTTATTATTATTATTTAAATATAATAATTTAACACTGTGTATTTTGAAAACGGTTTACTTTAGGGCATAACTGTATTAGAATTTTCAACTATTTTTGATCTAAAGTAGTGACCTCACGTTGTGGGACACTTTGTATATATATATATATATATTACAGTGTGTCGCATTTAAGATGAAGACACCCCCATATTTTCGCTATTTGAAGGAATACAGATTTGAATTTTTGCACAATCATACAGGCTCATGGGTCACACTTTTTAAGATACTCAAATGAAATCTGAACTTTAAACTCAGCCTACTACGAATTCACAAACAGGGTCAATTCTCCATATTTTGCGTCGCGTTAGAGATATCGAAAAAAATTATTAGA
>JABXWE010029267.1:0-20869 GCA_014611495.1 Limonius californicus | reverse complement strand
AGAAGGAATTTTGTTTTTGACGCTCGGAATTCCCAGAAGCGTTCAAGGTTTAGCGGATGAAATCAAAGCTTGCGATTTCACACAAAGAAACCATTGATCACATCTAGAGCCTCGAAAGACCAAACAAAATACCGAAATGGTAACTCAAAATAAGCCTTTTATTAGAACAGCGATATTAATTACTACGAAGCGGCAAAACAATTACGGCACTACCAAAGTGTGCGGCAAATTTAAAAATCACATAACAAAGCAAGCCAATAATTGTGACTTTGGCGATTTGAAAGAAGAACTTATCAAATTAATGCTTATTTGTGGAACGAGCAGTACGGAGATAAGGCACAAACTTCTGCAGGAAGACGAGGTGGATCTCGCGGGAGCAATCAAGATTGCATCGATAATTGAGGTGTCCAAATCGCAGGCGAAGAAAATGGATTCGGAACGCTCTGGTCCCGATTACGTTGATCAGGTATCAAGATCAAGAGGCTACAATAATTCAAGTCCAGACGCGCCCAGACGGGATCGACATCATCAGGCTAGGAGGGGTCAATCCTACAACACGCGATCAAAATCCACGAATAGACCCCGCTCTCAAGACAAAGGTAGAACGAATAATTTTATAACTAATTGTACGCGTTGTGGTAGGTCGCATAACAAAAATCAGTGTCCGGCATATAATATAACTTGCGGTAAATGTAGAAAACAAAATCATTTCGCCAGCATGTGCAAAAGTGCAAAAAATGTAAATAGCTTAAGTTACACTCAAAATATCGCTGAAATTGAAGACGAAATTTTTATACGTCACATTAACGGTGAGGCTGAAATCAATATTAATCAAACCTCCTGGACAGTAGAATTGTTAATTAATAATAAGAATATTTTGTTTAAAATAGATACCGGGGCCATGGCCAATATAATTTCTATTGAAAACTTCAATGTCCTAAAATTGCCTTATTCAATTGTCAAACCAACAAATATAAAACTGAAATCATATTCTGGAGATTTAATCCCAATTTTAGGGCAATGTGAGTTAACATGTACATATAATAAGATCCGATATAAAATCCAATTCTATGTTGTAAATGATTTGACCGACGCATTATTAGGCTTACAAACGTCTGTACAACTAAACTTAATTTCAAGAAGGCACGATCCTATAGAAATACCGAGACCAATTAATTTAGTTCAAAATTTAAATGAGGAATATAAGGATAAAATTCGTCTCACACATGGAGAGGTGTTTTCTGGCATTGGCTGTATTAATCCTCCGTATCACATTCAAGTAGAGCCTAACGCACAACCGGTAATTTACCCTATTAGGAAAGTACCATTTGCATTATTAGATAAACTCAAAGACACCCTAAATACACTCCAGGAGTTAAATATAATCAAACGAGTAACCGGCCCGAGTGATTGGGTGCATCCACTGGTTCTAGTGAAAAAGAGCGATGATACTCTACGTATTTGCCTAGATCCCTTACATCTAAATAAAATTATCAAACGGGAACATTGTAAATTATTAACGTTAGAAGAAATCACAAGTCAGTTAAACGGTGCAAAATTCTTTTCTAAATTAGATGCTAATCAAGCATTTTATCAAATACCACTAGATGAGGCCAGCAGTGACCTTTGCACCTTCGGAACTCCATATGGCAGATATAAATTCCTGCGCCTACCGTATGGTGTCAAATGTGCCCCAGAGGTATTCAATGAACGTTTTAGACACATTTTCGAAGTAGAAAATGTCGCCATTTATATTGATGATATAATTATTTGGGGCAAGTCTCAGGAAGAACATGATCTCGCTCTAAAAAAGGTGTTAGAAAGGGCGGAGAAAAATAACGTTAAATTTAATTTGAAGAAGTGCCAATTTAAAATGACAGAAATAAAATTTATGGGTCATATAATAAATAATGCAGGGGTAGCCATGGATCCGGAACGTTTAAAAGCAATTGACAACTTCTCAGAACCCAAATCTAAGAAAGATATTCAAAGACTACTAGGTGTCATAAATTATGTCAGCAATTACATCCCCAATTTCTCCGAAGAGTCTAAACCGTTACGAAGAGTCTAAACCGTTACGGGATTTACTTAGAAAGGACATGCTTTTCAACTGGGACGACCACCATAAAACGGCATTCACAAGAATTAAAACTAAATTGAAGGAAAGTCCGGCACTAAGTTTCTTTGATCCAAATAAAGAGATAACAATATCCGTCGACGCTTCCCAAAACGGCTTAGGTAGCTGCTTCCTTCAAAATAATAGACCAGTAAGTTACGCTTCCAAAGCTCTCACGCCCAGTCAAATAACTCAGCCACAAATTACAAAGGAATTAATGGCTATATGGTTTGGCCTATCAAAATTCCATGACTATGTTTTCGCAAGGCAGGTAACAGTGGAAACAGATCATAAACCGTTGATAACGTTAATGAAAAAACCTATGAACGCTGCACCGGCACGTTTACAACGTATCTTATTAGCATTACAAAGATATCAATTTAATTTAATATACAAACCAGGGAAAGAATTAATAATAGCGGACGCTCTGTCTAGAGCTTGTTGCGCTAATACACAAGAAGATGAGATAGATTTAGATTTTAATGATCAAATTTGCGTTGTCAGTAAAGCAAATATTGCCGATGAGTATCTTCAAAAAATTAAGACAGAAACTCAAAATGATCTTGAATTAACTGAATTGATGCAAACCATTTTAAAGGGATGGCCAAAAAATAATAAATTAATTAAAAATATAGTCCGTCCGTATCAAAGATATAAAAGTGAATTAACTGAGGAAAGCGGTATCGTTTATAAAAATAATAGTTGTGTCATTCCTAGAAAATTACGGAAAGAAATATTAGAAAAAATTCATTATAGTCATCTAGGTTACAATAAATGCATTAAATTAGCTGAAGAATCAGTATTTTGGCCAACCATACGAAACGAAATTAAAATGATGATAGATGAATGCGTTGTATGTCAAAAATATGCAGATTCTCAGTCAGCGGAACCGCTAAAACCACATGAAATACCTCCTGTACCGTGGTATAGAATCGGTTGCGACTTATTCGAATGGAAGGGCATAAATTATCTAATAGCGGTGGATTATTACTCCAAGTATGTAGAAGTGGAGCAACTAAATCGAAATACGACGAGTCAAAATGTAATCAACATCTTCAAAAAGATGTTTGCTCGATTTGGAGTCCCACAATATTTAGTAAGTGACGGCGGACCACAATTTACTTCACATGACTTTAAAAAGTTTTCTAAACTTTGGAATTTTAAACATATAGTAACATCACCAACTTATAGTCAATCTAACGGCATGGCAGAACGTCATGTCCAAACAACGAAAAAATTAGTTAAAAAAGTCATAGAAGAGGGGAAAGACATTGATTTGGCGCTTTTACAAATGAGAAATACGCCATTGTTCGGAACCAGTTCTCCATGTGAGATTCTAATGTCTAGAGCAGCTAGAAATCCTTTATTGCCGACATCACCTGATAAATTAAAACCTCATTTAGTTAACAGACGAGAATATCTCCAACATCTCGAAAAAAATCAGGCTCGTCAGACTAATTATTATAATAATAAAAAGGGTGTTAAATCACTTTCTATTTTAAAGCCAAATACCAGGATCTTAGTTCAATTAAAACCACAATCTACTTGGCAGTCTGGTATAATTGTAGAACGGATAGGTGATAGGAGATATAAAATCTCAGTAAACGATAGAGAATATGTTAGAAATAGGAAATATTTAAAACCTTCCCCCCTGAAAGGCGATTCTAGTAAAGAATGCAAACCTAGTACGAAAAAAGTATCGTGGGCACCCACTATTGTTACGGAAAATAAAGGGGAAAGGAAGGAAAATAAGAAGTGTATTAATTTAGGTAATTTAGGGTTAAGTAAATTAGTGGTAAGTTCTAGCTTTGTAAATAATAGTAATAGTGAAAATGACAGTAGTGAAACTAACGCAAGTGAAAGTGAACAAATAAACGAAAGTGAAAGTGGAAATAATCGATGCGACCCTTATTATCATACGCGTAGTGGCAGATGTGTTAAACAGCCAAAAAGATATACGCTCGCCTAGGTTAGGAAGTAAGTTAAGATTTGGTAATTTAGTAATTAATTATAAGTAGTAATATAAGTACCACACTCTAATTTTATAAAAGAGGAAAGATGTGGAGTGAAGGATCACATTCCTGGAAAAGGGATGTTCGAGCTCCAGGTAGGAGACCGAGGGTTGAGACTGTGCGGACGGGATTTGTAATCGCCAGTCGTAGTTTAAGACCAGACTCGGAAGGATCCGACTAAATAATAATAAATCAGTTATGTAAGACAAAGACTTTTAATTCCCTACCTAGCCCAAGTAAAACATAACATAACACTTTGTATGTCCAAAAATTGTTTTTGATTATGCAGAATAAAAATGAAGTATCAAAGAATGTCATGCTAAGTACATAAAATCGGAAAATGATTTAAAATAATGTTTCATACTTTTCTGGGTGTTCGCCTCGTACTATTTCTTCATTGGCATTGAAAAATACAGGCTTTGGGGGTTTCTGATAAGGTTTTGTTGGCCGCAAGTCATCGAGCAGTGAGGAATAAACATGGAATTCCTAAATTTTATTTAGTAGATCTCCAAACGAACACAGGATTATGTAATGCATACTGACTTACCAGTTCCTTTAACACATCAATTTCTTCCTCAGACTCGAGTTTCTTCAATTTAAAAATTATAGGATAGTGCCAAAAAATGCCTTCAGAAAATGACGCATTTATATTTATCCTTAAGTTTGAATTAGCTGCAAGTAGGTGGGGTACAGTAACATTTTGAAGAGTAACCGATGATGTTTGATTATTAACTTCAATAATTCTCAACAAGTAGTATCCCTGTGATGTTGCATTTAATAAGGATAAAACAATGCCTGTAGCCTCTTCAAGACGTACTGTTACAGCTTCCGGACCTCCCCCATAACCATCCACAACTTCAGCAAAAATACCGTTTGTGGTATTTGCTTTAGTTTTACTAAAATATATCAAATTAATTATATTCTTGCAGTGCCAATTTGTTTACATACGTTTTTTCAAGGAAATCCATACGTATTTTATGTTTATCAGTAGTTTGGTGTTGCTTGAAAGTTTCAGTACTCAAGCACAGAAGGTTACAAACTTTGCAATCTATACGATCTGAAGGTTTCTTGTTTCGTTTTGGGGATTGGGTTGACACAGAGGGTTCATCGGGGCTGGGTCTTGGATCCACCCTTGATATTTGTTGAGCTCGTAAAAGCGGCGCTATTTTAAACTTTTTTCTCTTAATAATATTAGTGTCAGGGGTAACATAGTTCATTGTATCAGCTTGAAAAGCCATCATATCAGTCTTCTTATCATACTTCATTATCCCAAAAAATCTCATAAATGAAAACATCTTGGAGAATGGAAATCTTGTGATGCTGTAAGCGAGCTTAAATTCATCCATGAAAATTGTACGAGCTATGTCTTTCTTTATTTTGTAGTCCTTTATTGCATCTTTTTCTTGTAAGAAGCAGAGAAATTTTGGGATATATTCTAAAATCAAAAGCAGAAAAGTAGAGTTAAAATCATTCTAGTTGTTTGGCCAACGTTTGGTTTACATATTTTAAGTTACAATAATTCAAAAAAGCAACATTGTAAAAATTTAGTTTTAGAACCAGATTCAGTTTGTCGATGGGGTCAGGTTGCAATGGAAATATTATCTAACATACTTTTCAAAGCTATGGGCTTCGGTGTCATGGAAACATTAGTTAATGCACAATTTAGCATTGAAATATTCCAGTTTAACTATTAAAAATACTTAAATTAGCAAAATGAGTTATCTAATTGTCATGATTTCAATTGTGGTTTATTATTGTTTTATGCAATTCAGTGAACCAGTATTGTCCCTCTTAAGTATCCGTTTAGCATACCTTGATGCAGTTAGCTCTATTCTCTTCCAGTACAGTACATTAAATGTAATAAATATACTAGGTGTTTTACTGAAAACAAGTTTCATTTGCCCCGACTCAATTGAACACTGTATGCCTGCAGAATACGATTCCTCACTTTTTTTTTACAGCATGTATGAATGGTTTCAATAATAAACGAGATATAGACTCCCGTACTAAATGCTTTTTACAAATATTTTTTATCAGTTAGCAGTTATCTGAATGATCTTCTCTCTGTGTGCTTGCCTTTAGGAAGTTAAAGAGCAACAGCCCTATTTATATTTTAAATACTACTGCAGGCAACAGTGAATTAGGTATGCTAAATCATGCTTAGCTAATACATTACATACAGAGGATAAAAACCGTTTACAGAGGTTTAATCATAGATAGATTGGACCAGTTAAAAATTAAACCGTTGATTGATTAAACCACCTTTTTATGCCCTTGAGACTTTTTTTATCATAATGGTAACTTGATGATAATTAGCAAAGATTATAACCTCTTGTTGCCACAGAAATATGTTGTCAAATTGACTTTTATTAAATTGGTTTGCACATGTAATTAATTAAAATAACATTAAAATTACCTTCAGCTTGGCGATATTGCGACATTGCAATTGTTTTCTTGGCCAATTTTCAAAGAAAAACGTTAGGGGAATTCCCCTACTTATCTTCAGATGTGAGCAACTTGCAAATTTTTAGTATTTTTTCCAAATTCGGGGAGGAATCTGCTACAACAGCGCTATGAATGTCGCATACTGTACACTAAAAGAAAGCTGGATTTCCCTGTATTGCATCACATAAACCACAAACTCGTTCTTTCCTCGTATCTTAAAACGATGAAACTGAACAATTATCTACAATATTCAGAATGTAATCTTTTGTAAAGCGATTTAAGTCATGTGAGTCAATTATCAAACCTGTTATTCAAGGTGAAATTCGTGCAACGATGCAATTTTGATAACCTAAGCATTCCTAGAAGGGACAACCGTAATTAAGAAGTCTGCATCCTGTTGTGTAACTTCTTTGGCAATTTTAAAACAAGCAAAGTATTTTTGCTAAAAACTGTTCAGTACGATGGTTGTTTAATCGCGTTAACCAGATCATAATTTAAAGTTTTAAACATTTTTTAAGTTGAATTTAATTTTAGTTTAAATTAAGATTGTTTCAATTTGCCGCTCTTGAGAATAGTGGCTAATCAGCTGTTCAATTGTTTACGATTAGGGTGTGCCAACATTAAACAATGTTGACAGTTTGCAACTAACTGCAGCGAAGGAAATATTTAAAATTGTTGGCTAAATTCATTTACAATAATTTAATAACATAATGACCACTAAATCCGCTCCAGAAGTTGATCCCATCAAAAATGAACGCACGGGAAATGTTAGAGAAGTAGGATCTCAAGCCATTTGGAGTTTATCATCCTGTAAACCTGGTGAGAATATTTTGAGGTTATGTGTATACAAAGTTTAAACTAATTAATAACTATTTTTATAGGGTTTGGCGTAGAGCAGCTGAGAGATGATCGTATGGACACATACTGGCAATCAGATGGCCAACTACCACACCTAGTGAACATACAGTTTCAACGCAAAACAACCGTAAGTGATATTTTTATATACACTGATTATAAGCTGGATGAAAGCTACACCCCAAGTCGTATCTCAATAAGAGTAGGTACACATTTTAATGATCTACAGGAAATTGAAGTTATAATGCTTTCAGAACCTGCAGGTAGTTGTGTTAAATGTTTGGAAGGAATTTGTTTTTAACAAGTTTGTTTTAGGTTGGGTTCATATTCCAATTAAAGATATTCGCGAAAAACCAGTACGAATGTTCATGATCCAGATTGCGGTCACTAGTAACCATCAAAATGGAAGGGACACGCATATGAGACAAATAAAAATACATAGTCCCACGGAAGGACGAGGGATTGCAATGGACACGTTTGGTAATTTCAGTACTGTTGATTTTCAGAAATATGCTACCATTAGATAGACATACAAATATTTTATTAAGTAGGACTTGTAAGTTTGAACAACCAAAGACTGTCTTAGTTTGTAATTAATTGTAAAGAAGCATTTTTTCATGACTACAAAATTTTTGATATTAATCGTGTTAATAACAATTGTAAATATTACAAATAAATACTTACTATAACCTACAGTTTAACTTTAAGATAGAAATATTAGACAGATTTATTAAGAAAATAAATTTTTATACAAAATGATGTTTTTATTGAATATTGCGATATTTTCCCATGTCCAAATTGACAAAAGTTACAAATTTTTTTAGAAGTGGATAAAGGAGGGTTGAAGAAGAATAATTTGTTAAATTTAAAATATTGATTTATAAGGTAATATAAAATTAGAAGCGTGGTTTGAATTTAAATTTGATACAAAGACGCAATTTAGTTTTTATGCATTCGTTGTAAGTATAAAGAAAGAAAATTAGTGGCTGTTTGTGAAGAAAAAGAAGACAATTGGCAGGAATATAGTTTGTTTCCCTAAACGTAATTTGCTTTTTGCTGTAGGTATACATAATAGAATTGGTGGATTTAGTGAAGAAGACTTCTTGCCACGAAAAACGTTAGTTTTCCTGATGGGTATTCTCTTTTTGTAGTAGGTGTACATCAAGACAATTAGTGGGTAATTGTGAAGATCTTTCTTTCCAGGAAAAATAGATGTTTCCCTTATGGTAATGCCCTTTTTAGTGTAGGTATACATCAAGACAAACAGTGGATAAATAAATGTAAAGAAAACCCTTCTTGCTAGCAAAATAGTTGGTTTTCCTGAAGGAAATGCTCTTCTTGTTGTAGGTGTACATGAGAGAATTAATGAGTAATTGTGAAGAAGATCCTTCTTGCCAGGAAAAATAGTTGGTTTTCCTGAAGGAAATGCTCTTTTTGTGGTAGGTATAAATCAAAAGAAATAGTTGGTTTTTGTGTTTTTTAATAATTCAAACAGATTTTGGAAATACATTTCAAGCAAATATATTAAGTAAAAAGCTGTTGAAATTATTAATATTATATTTAATTATGCTTTATATAAATGCAGTAAGGCAAGAAACAATTAACATATTAATTTATTATTAAATAAGATTTCTGAATAAGTTGAAATTGAATAGCTTATGCATATTTGCCACAAAATAGGCAGAAGGTCACATAAGGTATAATAAAAAGACGAAAGATAAGACATCTGGCTTTATTTCTTGTTTCAACAAGTACCAATCCCACAAAGTTTAGTGAACAAATTCATTTCATCTGTAGGTATATGTTAGTGGTCCCCAGTATTAAACTAATGCATTTTAAATTTGTGTAGACTACAACTAAACTAAAAATGACATTTTTACTAATAAGTATTTTGTTCATAACTAATAGTTTAGTATTACTAACAAATGCTTCGAGTACCCTCATGAAAAATGAACTACATGCAGATATCAAGCACCTAACAAATAACCTTTTTGCCAATCTCAAAGAAGATCCTCATCTAAAAGGTATTTGTAAAAATAGCTTACTTTACAAACTATTAATTTACAATAATTACAGATAAGAGCATAAGCGACACATCTAAAAATTTTATCGATAAACAAGTAGCGAATTATATGGCATTGATTAGACAAACACATGGTTTGCTTGAGCATTCAGTGACTAGACGAAGCTTACCCATCGAGAACATGGCGACCCTTACAAGAGATTACACTGGTGAGTTAACAATTGCTCATTTTAGTCTGATTTAGATCCAATATTTCAGTGTCCCAATGTACTTATTCAACAAATAATTTCTGCAAAAAAAATATGTTGATACAATTGTTTGATATAAACATAACAGGACATTTAAATATGGGGTTTAAAGAAATATTTATCTATAAGATAAATTCAGTGAAATTTATTGAAAATCAATTAATATCGTAAGCCGTGAAATTTTGTTTTTGTAATTGGAAAGTATGGAAAATTTAGTTCAAGCAGTTTAAATACCTTTTTATTTAGAAATATATTTTTGTTTATTATTGTATCATTGTAGTATTTAGAGGTGGAAACTTGATTGTAATTAAAACTAGTATTTATTGCTTACAAAATAATAAGAATTGCCAGTTTTTGTGATTCTTTTAGGGCAGAAATGCCATTTTAATAGTATAATAATTATAGATAACTAATGATTATTCTACTATATTTTTACCCCTGTCAACAAACCAGTAAAAATAACTTATAAATCTTAAATTTATACCTAAATAGATTTCGTAGTTAAACGTTATTATTATATTATATCGAATGTGGGTGTGCGTGCGCATGTATATATGTGTGGCTTTTACAGGCCGTGTCGGCCCATTGCCTGGGCTATTTTTCTCCACTCTTTTCTATCAGTGGCTTTTCTTCTCTAATCTTCTATTCCCATTTCTCTCAGGTCCTGCGTCATCTCCTCCTTCCATCTACTTCTCGGTGTTTCTCTAGTCCTTACCCCTATCGGATTTATCTTTAGCACTATCTGGGTCATTCTGCTGCTTTCCATATGCTGTACATGCCCCAGGTATCTAACTCGTTGTTGTTGCACATAGTGCACTATTGTCGGCTCATTGTAAAGGTCCTCCAGCTCTTTGTTCGTTCTTCTTCGTTACACGCCATTTTCTTTCTGCCTGCCGTAAATTTTTTTGGCATCTTTCGTTCCCAAATCAGTGTTTTGTCTCTTTTACTCTCCCTAGCTCCCTTGGCGTGCGCCTGTATGCCTAAGTTTTATTATAAAATACAATTTATTGCTAAGTTTATATTTTCAAGTGGCATTCTCTATAAATATTAAAATGGTTTCTGGCAACTCTATTAATGATTATCATGTTTATACAATATAAAATCCTATATGTAGTAGTATTTACGCCTAAATAAAATTTAAGAATAAGTTTAAATGGTAATTTATAAATCAGGTACTGCAAAAATTATAAAAAATATTAATGACGTTAGTACAGTGTTCAAGTAACATTCTCAATAGTCACAATATGATTTCACTTTTCAGAATCTTAAACTTTTTCTAATAATATTGCAATTGAATTTCATGAATACATTGACAAAATGCAGTTCTGGCTCAAGAAATATCATGATTTACTTACACTGCTACAAAATAACTGATAACTATCTATATTTGCATTGTATAGTGAGTTCACATATTGAGAGCTCACCTTTGTGATCTTGGAAACAGTAAGAAATAGAATTTAATTAAGCCAGAAGATGCACATTTAGGACACTAATACCTTGATGTTTTTATTTTAGTGGAATATCTCAGGCTATTACAGTAAAATAATAAATTAGTCCTTTCTTCAGGCGTTCATAACTTTTTTTGATTTAATATTTTTATTATTGTTTCATATAATGTAAATTTAAAAAAATCTTGTTTGTAAGGAGTTGTAGGATCTGAAAACTAACATATTTTATAGTAATTCCAATTCATTTTTTGAGATACTATTTAATTTTTTTTTCAATGTAATTCATATCAGAGCTTTTTTCACTTTTAGGTGGTATATGAATTAACACATTTATTTCCACAAACTTTTAAAATCTATGACCAAAACGCTTTTAATCTAGTATGGCTTGTTAGCATTATTTGTGAAATTAAAACAACAAGAAGAGCACAGAGAACTAGTTGTAGGGTGTAAGTTGTTTATATTTCCTGTTGTATGGTTAGAAGTAACATTTTCAGTGCGAACATCTTTTGATTTGTTTCATAGCAACAAGAGTAGTATTCGGTGGTTATTACAAATAGTGCTATTAAGACAGACTGTATTAAAAACCTTTTTGTTAAATATTTTAAAAATTTATGTGTTATGTTATGTGTTCGCAATGGACTTTTTTTTGCATCATTTATTTCGGGTAGGCATTTTAGGGTTAAATGTGGAGCAAATACTTCTGGTAAGCTCGTGGCTTTAAGTTTTCATCTCATCTTCTTTAATAATATAGCAAAGTACTCTGATATGTTAATTGCTTTGTCTAGGAGGATCACTTTAAAATTAAAATTAAAAATTAAATATAAAATAAATATATAAATAAATATAAATAAAAAATTAAAATTTTTATATAGAATAGAAACCATTGATTATTTAACATTAGAGGATGGCATTAACAATACTTATAGAGGATATACAACAAATTTCACTTTAGTTTATCCAAAAGTTCAGTGCACCCTTTATAATAAGCTTGTTCTGCATTACAGACAGTACTGTGTATGGTTATATATTATTTTGCTGTCTTATATGCATTAGACTTTGTGCTTGCTAAGAAAATAAATCATTTGAAAGAGAAAAAATAATTTTTCGAACAAGGCTAAATTTTGAAATAGCTAATGTTAGAAAAGAAGTTTGATTTAATTTCAGATATTATAAAAATTCCATAGTATTCCGTAGTTTGTAGAGTTTACAATTCCATATACCGTGTGCTGACTTTGAATACGCTCCATGGGGAAAATACATGTTTGTGGAATTTTTCAATTTCCTGCTCCCCAAGTTGAAAAACGCGTCCAAAACAAGGTGTACGCTGAAGGGACATTAATTTTACAGAGATTACATCTACTTTTTATTTTTAGAATATCAAATTAAGTAATTAATTTAAAAATATATGAAACAATTTATAGAGATGGTGTAGTAATAGCACCAAATCCGACGTGCGCATCCCGCCGGCGTGGCTTAGTGGTTACGGATATGCTTTATAACACGAACTTAGGAGTTCGAATCCGCTCTTCAGCTGTATTATTTTTTATTATTTTTGTTATTATAAATGTTTTATTTTTGTAATTGCAGTTGTGATATTATTCTCTAAATACACAACATTATTAAATGTTGTAGATAAATTACACCAAGAACGCTTGCTCAAGTGCGGAGACAGTTTCTTAATCGTTTGATTACTTTTTGAATGCAGATGTACTTCATTCGAACATTTGACTTAACTTACATTTTTATTTGCGTTAATAATTAGCGTTAAACGATTTAATGGTTATTATTAAATGTGTAACGGTAAATTTAACAATTAAATAAAACTGTTTTATTATTTAATTTTTATGAAACCCAAAAATGCATGTATATTGTACGATGTGTTTTTTAGGAAATAATAACACAGTTAGATTTATACATAGATATAAAAGGCTTACCATAAAAAAAAATAATAATAAAGCTGAAGAGCGGATTCGAACTCCCGGAGTTCGCGTTACAAAGCATAAGTGTAACCACTAGGCCACACCGCCGGCGGGATTCGCACGTCGGATTTGGTATTATTACTACACCCTCTTTATAAATTAATTCATATTTTTTAAATTAATCACTTAATTTGATATTCTAGAAATAAATAGTAGATGTAATTTCTGTAAAATTAACGTCCCTTCTGCCTACACCTTGTTTTCGAAGCGGTTTTCAACTTGGGGAGCAAGAAATTGAAGAATTCGACAAACGCATGTATTTTCCCTATGGAGCGTATTCAAAGTCAGCACCCGGTATATTCGTTTTCAAAATTTCAATTATAAAAAACAACCAAAAAGTTATAGATGCTTGCATAAAATGAGCAATTCCAGTTTTTTGATACAACAAGGTTGTAGTTTCTTCAGAAAAACAAACGCATTAATAAATTGGTCTTAACAAATGTGTATTTTTCCCTCTCTTAGTAGAAATTCTGTCTTACTGTTTCCAAGATTCCCATGGACAGCCTTGATTTGGGTATCAATAAAAATAACAAATTACTCCTATTACAATTAAGTGGAAAGTACAGTGATTTGAGTTTAGTTACCCCATTATACAAAATTTGCCATTAAATATAATTAGAAAAAGTAAAAAAATGTTTTTTTTTTAACTATATATAGACTATTTTAAAAATAATTAGACTCAATTTCAACAGGATTTATTTGCTATTTGTGCTTATATGCATTTCAAAAATGACATTTTGTATGTCGAAATACTTATAAAGCACAAAAAAGCAAATAAATCCTGTTGAAATTGAGTATATTATTATTACTAAAATATAATTATGAACTGCAACGAACTAAGGCAAGGAACAATTAACATATTATGTAGACAATTGCAGAAATATTTCCTAAGACGCCATCATTTTTATTGTTATGTTTGAAGATATTTTTGGCATTCAATGTCATTTTAAAATATTATCACAGATACTTCTGAATATATTATTTTTAAACATTTATTTTAGAATATATTTCTGCAAAAATCACATACAATTGTACGCAATGGTACCTAAGCATTTGCTTTAGCTTCAACCCCAAATAAATCCTTAAAAATATAACCACATTTGTGTTCTTCTAAAAATTTATGTAATTCCCCCATATCCATATGATTGCACTTAATGCTACTGTTTTGAAATACTTTTTCCTCAAAACTGCTAAATTTTAAAAATATATCCTTGTCCTCTTTGCAGTCCTCATTAATTTTGCAAAATATTCTTTTCCAGTTCATAGACTTGATTGTTTGCCACCATTCGTTGCAATCACTGACAGCTCCTTCGACACAAATAATCCCTGGTTTTCCAGGCATACAAAACCCAGTGATTTTCAAAGTATGGGCCAAATCCAGAATTTCTCGCCTTTTGCTTTTGCTATAAATGTGATGCGAATAAATCCAATACCGCACTAGGTCTTGGTTTTCTTCAACTTTCTCTGGGACACTCTCAGATTCTGCTTGAACATAATTACTCGCATTGTCTTGTAGCCAAGAAATTGCAGAGAAAATACAAGGTTCACCCCTTTCCAGTTGTGCTATATAGTCTGTAAGGTCTTTGTTTACTTTTGCGTGTTGTTCACGATTCATTTTGTGATTCCTGACGTAAATATCAGGTTCAACATCAGGATAATCGTGGGTTAAATTCACACATAGTTCGAATTTTGTATTTTCAATTAGTAGATTGATGGTTGTGTCCAAGAAGGGTGGGATGAACTTAGTTTCATTGTTTACGAAATCTGTGATTTCTTTTAAGGCGGGCAGGTCATCCACTCGAATCTCTCCTGGATTGTAGAACATAGACTGCAGCATTTCCAATTCGGAAAGCTGTATTTGTAAGTTTTCCCTGAGCTTGTCTTCAGTAATAGTCACGTTAAGTGTAGGTTCCATGGCGGCAGTATCTGTAAAGAAAAATTGGACAATTACTTCTCTGCAACTTTGTCATACTAGAAATATTTTATTCTATACAGATAGGTATGTGTATGAGAAGTGGTTAGAATCTGCATGTATTTTTTTAGCACCGCTGGAGCCCTTACATAACTTGACATTTATAAATAGATTACAAAAAAAAATTTTTGTTGTTACAGTTTTACCATACAGATTGTAGCGTTTTAGATGGACCAATTTTGCAATAAACAGTGCTAAATTGGTAACAATACTCCATTTAGCAGATTACCTGCTCATACTTCTTGCAAAATAATGCTAATTAATTTTATAATTATACAGGGTGACCCACGACTAACTTCATGTACGTAATATTTAGACCAAATATAAAGGGTGAATCAAAATGCACGCCGGTTTTATATATCAAAAAAGGAACTTTATTAAAAAAAAAACACATTTACAAAGGACATAAACCTGTTAATCAAACCTTCTCAATTCAGGTATGGAAAATGACATCGGGCATATGGCCCCCTCTACTTTGCTGGCATGCCAAAGTTCTCTTCCTGAAATTGTTGTTTACTGCTGCATAAACTTGCATTTCGATTTCGCCGATAACTCGTCGAATTTCTTCCTTTAACTCGCGGATGTTTCGGGGTATATTAATGTAAACTAATGATTTGACATAACCCCAAAGAAAAAAATCGCACGGGGTTAAATCACACGACCGTGGTGGCTATTGCTGGTCACCACGAAGCCAGATGAGCCGATCCGGGAATTTCTCAACGCAACGCAACGCAATTGTTTCGCCGGAGTGTGACACGTGGCGCCGTCTTGCTGAAACCATAACTACTGAATGTCCATTCCATCGAAATGAGGCCACAAAAAATCTCTTATAATCGTACGGTATCGGTCTCCATTAACTGTCACAGCTTGTCCTGCCTCATCTTCAAAAAAAATAAGGGCCGATGACATCACCCGCCCAAAATCCACACTAAACCGTCACTCGCTGCGGATGCATTTTCCTTTCATGAATCGAATGAGGATTTTCTGATCCCCAAATACGGCAATTTTGCTTATTGACAAATCCATTTAAATGGAAGTGTGCCTCGTCGCTGAAGATGATTTTCCTCGCAAAGCCGTCGGCGTCGTCCTCCTGTTGTTTTCTCAGAACCCATCCAACAAAATCTCGTGTCTTCTGGTGGTCGGGCACTTTCAGTTCCTGGGTTAATTGAACTTTATAGGGGTGGTAATGAAGATCGTGCACAAGAATTCGCCGCAATGAAGAATACCCTATGCCCAATTGTTGGGAACGAAATCGGACCGATTTCTGTGGACTAACATTGACACTGTCACGAACCAACGTAACCAACAGACCAGCCAGAACGAGGACGCCCAGAATTTTGACGGTTGATCCTGTTTCGTTGAATTTTTTCGTAAGTCTGAGCACTGTTGATTCATTCGGTCGGACAGTTGCTGCAAAACCTTCTCCGTTTTGATAAAACGTTTTCACAATTAACACACGCTGCTCAGTTGAAAAGCGTTCCATGATGACATACAGAATGAAATCGGAATGTTAGCAGATGTCAGCTTTCTGCAAAACAGTGATGCTCAACAACAAACAACAAAATGGCGAGCGATTCAAAACCGGCGCGCTTTTTGAACCATACTTTACAAGGCTTGTTCAACTGAAACCCATCTTTGATCAACTTAGCCTTGAAAACAAATGCAATAATTCAAATGACGTTTGTGTTTGGAAGCAACACATTAATAAGTTTCTGGCGTTTGTTGTTGGAAATCCGTCTAAGTTTGATGAGCGTGCGGTCCTACACTTTTTATGCGCTGAGGTTGTGCAGCCATTGCAGATTCATACGCGAATGCAAGCTGTGTATGGACATGCATGTATTGTGTACCCAACTGTTAAGGAATGATGCCGAAAATTTAAGAATTGAAAAGGGGATTATGGATGAGCCGCGACCAGGTGCACGGTGTACTGCATTAACAGAAAACAATACGGCATGCGTGGAAGGCATTATTAGAGAAAATCGTCGAATTCCAAGTACGGAAATTTCAGAAATTGTTGGTGCGAGTGTAGGATCTGTCCATAGTATTTTTGTAATCTGGGTTACAGCAAAGTTTGTTCGCAATGGATCCCTCGTCTCTTGTCTAATGAACAAAAATGCTTGCGAATGGGCGTATCTCTACAACACCATACAGACTATAGGCAAAATGGTGATGACTTTCTTCTGTCAATAGTTGCTGATGACGAAACTTGGTGCCATTACTACGAGCCATTAAATAAGTTATCGTTGATGCTGTGGAAACATTCAAGTTCACCACCACCGAAAAAGTTTAAAGCACAACCTTCTGCGGGCAAGGTGAGGTTAACATGTTTTTTCGATCATGAAGGACCCTTGTTGATAGAGTTTAAGGAACCTGGAGTAAATGTCAATGCAAATCTACACAATGAAACTTTGAACAAGCTTCATCAAGCAATAAGACGCAAACGTCCAGGAAAACTTACGCATGTTGTCATTTTGCTGCACGACAATGCTAGACCTCATGTTGCTAATGTGGTAAAAGACAATCTTCAATGAATGAAATGGTGGGTTTTAGAGCATCCACCCTATAGCCCGGATCTATCGCCTTGCTGTTTCCATATTTTTGGACCGCTGAAAAAGGCGTTAGAAGGTCGGAACTTTGAGTCTGACGCAGCAGTACAGATAACTGTGGAAGATTTCTTCAATCAGCAGCTACAAGAATTCGTCGGCTAGTAAAACAATGGGATAGGTGCCTTAACTGTGACGGTAATTATTTGTAATTAAATTGTTGAATACCTTTTTTATAAAGCAAAGATGGGTTTCAATTGAACACATGTCGTAGTTAACTTCAGAAAATCCAATATTTATTTTTATTTTAGTTTAAATTCACTATGAAGATTGTTCAAAATGGGGCCACCGTTGCTCTCAAGACACATTGTGGCTCTTCTTAAGGGAGATCCGGTTGCCCTACGTAACATATTGTTATTCCGAATTAGTTCTGCTACCTCAAAAAAGCGTCTCCTAAGGTCTTCAACAGTCTCTGATGGTGTTTGGTATACTATATCTTTCATACAGCTCTTCAAATAATAATCAGAACAAGTTAAGTCCGGAGGTTTTGGGGGCCACGGGTGCTGTTCTCCTCTACCAATTACACGTCCTTCATACCGTTGATTCAAATATTGTCTTACACTTAACGCAAAGTGCGCAGGGGCACCATCGTGCTGGTACCATATACCATGTCTGATCACCAGAGGGACATCATATAATAATCCTCCCAAATGATCTAGAAAATTTAAATATCTGTCGGCGGTTAAATGTTTCCCAAAAACGAATGGACCAATGAGCATATTATCAATAATTCCACATCAGATATTCACTAAAAACCTATGTTGATAATTTGGCACTGTGATTTCGTGTCGATTCTCCAAATCCCAAGAGTGGTTGTTCTTTCAGTTCATTAATCCATTCCTTGTAAATGTTGCCTCATCTGTGAATAAAATTCTATTACGTAGGTTTTGATTTTGAATGATCCAGCGGCAAAATTCCATACGACTAGCGAAATTTGTAAGTAAGAGGGCCGAACATGCTGGATATGAAATGGGTATAAACCATGACGTTTTAATGTTTTCTAAACTCGCATAAACGGTGTATTAAGTTGTGCTGATACACGACGAACAGAAGTGCTGTGATTATTATCAATTTCTCGCAGTATGTTGTCCTCATTGTCTAGTACTTGCTGTATTGGACGCTCAGTCGACGATTTCGGGAAGTTCCGTACCACTTAATATCGTTTACTGTTTCCGCTGCTTCAGTATTTAACTAAAACAGGCCATAACTTCTTTAATATTCGATTCAGAGAAAAGGACCATCCTTTCTTACACGTAGGTGAATTAGTGACCTCACACATAAAAATAAATATTGGCTTTTCTGAAATTGCAATTATTTAATAAATAATAATTGAACACGCTGTATTTTGAAAACGGTTTACTTTAGGGCATAACTTTATTAGAGTTTTTAACTGTATTTGGTCTAAAGATTACGTATAAGAAGTAGTGAGCTCATGTCGTAGGACACCCTGTATATTGATTGTTAAATAAGAGTTTTTCTTTACAATGTTGTTCAGTAAATTGTGAGTTACAGTTTTGAAGTGCGATTTTGTTTTAGTACATTCGTATATTAAATGTATGAAAAATTAAAAATCCCTTTTCAGGTGTGTATATACTGGATGGCTTCCGTGCATTGTACAACATAAAGGCGCAGTTTCCCAAAGACATAGTGCTGTTTAAGCAGGATGTTCAAGGGAAGGAAATGTGGTATGCAGCCGCACTTGAATGTAAAATCGGCAAGAAGGCGTACGATTTGGTTCTTTATGCATTTGTTGTAAGTATAAATAAAGATAAGCTTTTGTGAAGAAGAGTCCCCTTTTGGAGTACTAATTACTAGTGATCTTCAATTATTAGACTGGCAAATTTATGGAAATTATGAGAGTTTCTGTTATAAATGGCGTCAAGTTAGCCGTGCATTCAACACCGACAACACATTATATTGTTGTGGCAGAGAGTAGTGATCCGGTGAAGCAATTTAAGGAAGAGAGTGCTGTATTCGAATTTGATGGGAATGATGAGTTTAAAAAAATTCAAACTTTGAGAAGAGGTTATGCGAGCGACGTGGTTATATGGTAATATCTTATAGCATTTGATACATTGGTGACAGTAGCGTAGCCAACGGAGAAATTTTAGGGTTTAAACATTCTTCAACTTTTGTTATTAATTCACATCTGATGAGCACGTAAAAAATAACTAATTGCATACCAAACCATATTTTAAACAGGTAATTTAATTGAATGTATGAGAAGAGATGTCGTGGTTAAACTTTCCTCATGAAGGAATCCTGACTATTACTGTTGCGTGATTAAGTTTAAAAGTTTTAAATGTAAAAAGAATTTAAAATATGTTTTAATTATGCTTAGTAATCAGAAATGTGAGGTGAATTTTTTCCACTTTCAGTTAAAACTAAAAGGATAATTATATTTATTTTTTAACAGTACCTTGTATTTTTTATACAGATGGAAATCACAAAATTATAAGTCCATTTGAACATGATTTTTACAGTAACAGCTTCTCGTATGGCTAGTGACAGTATGGTAAGACTAAGAAATCCATATAGGCTTGTGCAACAATTTTTGTATTTTACTCATAAACCTTTTTATGCAACCCTGTATAAAATATACATGGTTATATACCGTCGCGTGAGAACCAAACTATTCTATGTCCATTTTTTTGTCAAACTGAGATATTTACACCAGGTTATTCTATGTCCAAATATCTTCGAGTCATACTATTCTATGGGAACATAGTTACATTAACTTAGCCTGTATCCAATGGCTTCTTTATTCTATGTCCATTGAACCGGTTAAGATTTCGAACCAGAATATTCCAAGTCCTACTGACCAATCACGTTTCACTATTTTTAGCATCAGGTGGGGACATAGAATACCGTGGTTCAAATTGTTTCGCTTATAGATGTTTTGACATTTTTGAGTAGATTGTGGTTAACAAAAGTGATATTATTATTGAAACATGAGCAAATGTGATGAATCGGATGTGTCTGAACCATTTCAAGATTCCGGTTCTGAATATCAACCTTCTTTCATAGGTTCTGATCGTGCAGAAAGAAGGTAAATATAAAAATCTTTATTTTGAGGTTAGGTTTGTTTACTTTAGCAGTTTAATTCAAATTACAGTTTAGATTCCGATGAAAGCGTGGCTGATTGCGAGAATCTAGAAAACTTGAACA
>JABXWE010029265.1:0-15998 GCA_014611495.1 Limonius californicus | reverse complement strand
TGAATAACTTTTATTTAAATTCAAATATTTAAAAATAAAATAAAATTTCTCGTGCAAATTAGATGCAAAAATAATCTTCAAGCTGTCTTGTCTTTGATTTATATTAAGAATATTGAGATTAAACATGTAAAATATTGGTAAATAAATGTTGATTTTTAGTTAACTGCATAGAGGTTTAATTATTGTACTTTAGTATATAGCTGCATTTAATTCGACACTTGTTTTTGGTCACTGGTTTCTTGAGCACGTGGTCGGTCATCTTAGTGCAACCGGTTATTTAAGACGAAGATGAAGCAATAATAATTTAATTTAGAATTTTGGATATTGGGTTCGTTACAATATAAGAATTAGTAGCGCAATCTCATAAATAAGTTAAATATTGCATTTTTCATACTTCTAATAATAATCCCAGTAAAAGTTATTCTGAAAGCTATACCTTCGAATTTAACCCATAACATAAAGTAAACTACCTACATTCTAAGCTACTTATAATATAGAATTTTATAAATTCAATGACAACACAAATTTGTTTGTTTCTTTTTTTCTTGCATTTTTATGTAGCAATGCACTAGTCTAGTGATAAGTGAAAGTAATAGATGGTTTTGTTAATGATCTTAGCAAATTATTTTATATTATACCTACGCTTGATCTAGTGGAGTCAGTTCTGCTGAGCTGCAAAGTGCCTCTGCATTCGTGAATTCGCATTGTAAACATATATAACTTGGTCAACTGATTTGACGAATAAAAACATTTAACTACTGGTGGCATTAATTAAAAAAAACATTTAAATAATCATCTTTTACGTAATTCTACTTACATCCACTTGAACTATATAAACTATTCATATTAAATTGCGAAACTAAACGGTATACTTATGTTTATTTATTAAAATTCTAAACTTAAAAAATTGATAAGACTTATAAGAAATTAATAAATTAATTGGCATTTTCTCTAAGGAATTTGGTTTACTACTTGGAAAAACCCGTGATTAATCATTACATGGCTGTGTTCCGGGTTTTCACTAAAGATTATATTAGTGTTTCCATTTTTGAGATGGTTCCTAATTTATCAATTTCAATAATCCGGCGCCTCCACCATATGTTACGCCTATGGGCTGTAACTGATAAGGCACCCCTTGTCCTTATCGCCGGGATCACCAGAGAAACAACTACCCTTATATAAAATGATTGGATTTATTAATTACTACGTACTACAAGACTATGACAACTTATTCTAAAATATTGTACTAAACTACTTACAATAATACAGACAGGCACAACGCCATTGCTAGGTTTGTTATTGGGAACACTCTCTTCTATCAAACACCTACCGCTAACTGCCAACTATACACTCTCTACTCTCTACTATTTACTATTCCCGCTAATTCAATCTTAAGTGTCCTTTTATAAATTCCCTTTTGCACCCGATGCAAGCGATGACCTGGTTATTAGTCAATTTCCTTTATCAAGCGTATTACTTATTCTACATTGCCTAATTTAATATTCTAATGTACATTGAATTCGCCAAGTAAAATGGCGTCACTACTTCCAACATAAATGTGTATGCAAGTAATTGAAATCACGTTATAACAGCTATGAAGCAATAATAATTTATTTTAGAATTTTGGATATTGGGTTCGTAACATTATGATGAATATAGTCAGTTCTTGGTACTTCTGGTGTAACCGGGGGTAATAGAAGCTTCTGATTCTTTACATGTATTTCTTAGTCCTTGATCATATAACAAGTTCAGTTAAAGAAAGTTTTGATATTTTAAACTGCTGCTTATTCTTCTTATTATTCTAGATGTATGTATTGAGTAAGATTTCAGAAAATATAACAGGTGATAACTGGATGAACTTTTGTCACAGTATTAGAACTATTTCTTATGAATGGCGGTGAATCTGAGATTTAAAGTATAATTTGCAAATTCTCAAAAAAAAGTTTCAATTTACATCTTCCACAATTCTTTGGCATTTGTTATCCAAACGTAATCACTGCATCAAGAATTGTGTTCACTCTTTTGCTCTCTTCTGAGGTATCAGAAAATGAATCAGCTCCTAAATTTAGTATTAAACGTTTGATTTCATATTTTGGGCATACTTCTGTTCAACCTTATCGATGTGTTCCCCGCAATTTTCCCAATATTTATCAATTTCATAAGCAGCATCCCGGATAAAACATTTTCGCTTAACCTAGGAGAAGTATTTCTTTTTCTGACGTTTTGTTTTTTTTTGAAAGCATCATTCCGATCGGATTAAATTCGCAAAAGGAAATATGATTTTTTTAAAATCTGTCCTTCTATTAGTTTTAACAAAGCTGGTTTGGTTTCACATTGTCAGAAATAGAAACATTTTTTTCACTATACTGTAGGGCACTTGTATCAATCCTGCAACACGTTTCATAATGTCATACAGGCTGCCCAAATTCGGATTTAAGTTTTTATAAATGTTTAAAATTATTTGCTGCGCTTCAACGGAAAGATGCTGGCGTGTTGCACCCAAATTTATATTTTCTCTTTCACTACTACTATTTGCAACATCTATGTCTTCGTCAGTATCACTGCTTGCAATTTCCATAATTTGATTATTATCGTCGCTTTCGAAAGGTCTCCAGAAAGCCATAATGTAACTGCAACTGGTCAAAATGACTACTGAATTTACTCAGAACAATAACCAAATTAGCATACTTTCGAAAACAAATGCTTCATATTGCAAAAACATTTAACATGATTACCTACATCGTTAGTGGACAACAGCACTCATTATAACGTTAAGATATTTAATAATATTCAGGGAATAGATGGTCGGTCATCTGGTAATTTTTATTTAACCTTACCTAATGTAGTAGATTGTATATTAGTTATGTTATATTACTTATGTTTATAACTTTTATTCGTAAATTGTATTAATTACCACATACATAATCACATAAACATAATGGTGACTGGAGCACGCTTTCACGGGCTCTTACCCACCCTTAATAACTCACACACTGATAACAACATAACTAATATACAATCTACTACACTGGAGATTTCTATTATAACATTTTATAATATATATTATATTATACCCAGATTCAATCAAAAGTTGCGTCGCCGGATTTTACAGCCATTGCCAAGAAAGTTAAATGCGGTCCTGACCACAAACGAACAAGCACCAACGCTATTGTTCAGAGATTGTATGCTACCTGCTGACTGGCAATCGCATTTGAGTAGGGATTTAAACATTTACTGCTAAACGTTTGGTTCTACTTTACAACAATACCGACCGGTGAGCACATCAAAGCCGTCGGTTCCGGCTACCACTACGGTGGTAGTTGTTAGGTCAAGTCAGAGGCGCTAGCGCGACCTGAAAACTTTGACATCAGACTCCACAACGGCCATACGAATTACAATCACATATTAATTGTATAGATGTTTTATTCAATCGTTTTAAAAAATCACCTATACTTTTTCTAGCATTTTATTTATTTTAATTAGCCGAATGAAGATCGAAAAGGGGCAGCAAAATACTTTTGTAACGGGGGGCCAAAATGCTTGAGACTACCCTGCGGCTAATCTTTCTAACGTAAAGAGCTTTGGAAGGTATCTTAACAGCTTAATATTTAATATAACGGAGTTTCGTTCTTCTGATACCAGGTGATTATTGGACACGTTAATTATTATGCACAATAAGTTAAGCAGAGATCAAATGCTTGCGAGTAATCGAAATATTTAGTTAGCCTATTGCGAAAAAGGATTTCTATTCTCTACGCCCGTCGATATAATTATTAACACCGTCCTAGAACCAAAAATGTATGATATGTTTATTCTAAATGTGAATGGCTTCAGATGATGGGCAACAATATAAGGAAATATAAATTTTTTTCGAAAAACTTTTTATTTGAAAATTTACCGAATTATCTTCAGCTTCGCATTGTTATGATGTTGATGGGTTGTACTACGATAGCGTGGTATGGTGCAACATAATATCCTGCGTGTAGGTCTTGAAAAGCGACGGAAAATTATGCAAAACCGGTCTAAAACAGAGGACAAATCACAGGGTATCCGGTCAGAGGGCACAGGTATAAAATAAAATCCAAATTGATCCCCTAAATCCCGTTTGTAGTTGAAGCCGTGGTCGCACGGATGACAGCGCCACCGCACTGCATTGTTTCAGCGGTAGGCAGACAAATGAATGCGGTTAACACGTTTGTCGCTCGTTACGTATTGATTTCAGAGGCTTTTGTGATGTTCTCGAATTACCGGCACTTAATCATACTGAGCCCTGGATTTGCAGATTCAACCACTTATTGATGTTTAGAAGACCCGATTTGCTCACACTAGCGAAACGCAAACTTAATGAGTTTCAGCTTTCAGCCTCCTTCGCGCTTTAGTTTGGGGAAAGTGGCGGAATTTCCTTGGAACGCTATGGTTACTGAAGATCGTTGGTTGCTTTAACCAAACACCGTGAGACTATAACTTATGTGGTACCACAATAAAGGAAATAGGTTCAATAATCAAAATTTGTGATAATGTGCAAATCGTTCTATTTAAAATAATTTATATAAAGTCTGCTAAAAGGAAGGTGGAGATAGTCGTAAGCTAGAGGTCAGCGCTTAAGACTTCTAAGCACAAGGTCTGGGGTTCAATTCCTAGTACTGGAACACCGGCTTTTTAACGACCACTCTCTTAGGCAAGGCAATAGCAAACCATCTGCATAGTAAATCTTCCCTGGAGTAGAAATGTTTACGCTTCATGTGGTTCGTGGCACACGTTAAACCGTAGGTACTCTAAGTCTGTGGTGTTTAGAAACGCGCAACGCAGGCATAGGAGAGGATATAGATATTTTTTTTAATAGACAAAGCACTCAAAGAAAACGAAAATTAAACATTGTCAAATCTAGTTTGCAGTCCTCAGTTATTCACTTTGCATTTGTTTCAAGCAATTTTAAAGCTATAATTTTCATCGTCCTTAGTTGGGTCATCCTGTATTATAAATATTAGGTGTTCAAAAAACAAAAACCTAAGCAGGCTAAAAAAGTTTTGTTAAACCAAATGTATGTCGTAACTCTATAAGTAATGCATTATGATTGTCGATAGTGCAGATTCTGCTGATATAATTGATAAGTAACTGTCAAACGTTATCCACCCAAGCAAAGACTATTATTTCGTGTGATTTCATTGTTATTTGGGAGTTTTCTCTGCAACTTCATAAAACAGTTGTTATTCCAAGTAATTCTGAAGTATTAATGAGCTAATTGTGTGTTCTTATCAACAACTTCGTGTTTATAAGTGTGGTTATGTGTAAGAATAAGCAGGAATTGATGTACCTTAGGTAAACAGAATTGACCATCCGTCTATTTGACCTCTTTTTGTAAACATCCGGTGCATTAAACATTCAAATTATATTGTAAGACCTTTTTTTTATTCATTCGTACTACCCCCCCCCCCGAATCGCTTTCGCATTACTTCAGGGGGGTGCGGCCTCCCTTACACACTAAACATTCATGTAACCCTAAGCTTAACTAAGCGAACTGCGGTCGCCCCAGTCGGAATTCGAAACCTCGACCGATCGGACCGAATTTCGCTATGACCTCGAGTGGTAGCGCGTATCCGCACTGCTCCACCGAGGTTCCATATTGTAAGACCTAGAAAATCTATCGATATAAACCCATTCCCAACTCTAGTATATTTTCAAAGTGGAATTTTTCTAAATGTTTTGTGATTCAACTGCACTAATTATATTGTTGACACATACAGCGTGTTTCTAGTGATACCCAGTATAAGCTTGGAGAAGGTTGTGAAGATACAGAAGGTGACGAATACCTGTAACTCCGGGAGAATATAATTTTTGTGAAAGCATAATCATTAACAACCTTTTTCGTCAATTTATGGGCATCGGCCTCTTCTCTGGCACGTGTTTCTCCTCAGCGCTAAGGTAGAAACACGGGCGCCCTACAGTTTAACTTCGAATGCGAGCAAGAGAAATTCCATAGAGTCTCTTGTGTTTGGTGGGTTGCAGCACAAGAGTTTTAATGCTACTTGCTAATGCTTACGAGCCGAACTCAAGCCAGATTCGACATTTTGTTCGGAAAGCGAATGCTCTGCCAGAGCAGGCCAATAGAAATTACAGATTTCTGATCGCCTTCTCTAACGGTATTGAAGATGACCGCTAAGTGGTCAAAATGTACGTATGCATTTCTAGCTCAGCTTTTATGAAAATGAAAGGGTGTTTTCATCTTGATTTTATCATTTTTTCATAGCTCTCATCGATCCAAATCACTTAACCAGCTGACAACACTGTTTTTACATTAACTGGCTTTAGAGATGTGGTGTGACACCACTGTATATTTGCACTCTTTGACTCTGGAGTAAAATGATGTACGCACGTTTCATTAGTAGTACCTAGTCACCCTTGAATCCAAAAATTCAGGTGGTTTTCTTTTATAACGCTGCAGCAAAGAAGAAGCGATATTCAAACGATTCAGCTTGTGCGCGGAATCTACCTTAAGACAGTGGTGGCTTGCGAGTAAAAAAATAGGTGAAGTGCTATTATAATAACCCTAATAATAACAAATACAAAAAATATAATTCAATGTCAACTTACCTAGTTTCTGTAGACCAAGTCTATCTTTCTGTCCTTTAATGCAGCAAAGTTATTTATTATGTCTTCGTAAAATGGTTGATTTAATATTAATTCTAATAAGAGTTCTTTTTGAATTGAAATATTTGCCAAAGGAGAAATCTTGAGATACTGCATTTTGTAAGTACGTTTTTATTCGTTTAAGGCAAGAAAAACTTTTTTCCACTGATGCACTTGTCGACAGAATAGTTAATGTGATGCAAAACAATTTGCAGGTTTCGGTAAAATTTCTTTGTTGTTATTGAGATTTTCTAGTAATTCTTGGGTCTGTAGATTGCGGTAACTTTCATCGGCATAAAGAAGATTTAATTCGTTTTTAAGATGCTGACTTTTTGTAAATATGTTTTCATAAAATTGACCTAAACATTCAAATGCTTTAGACGGAAAACCCGAATCATGTTGTTCGAATTTCCGGTTGCACAGTATCAGCCAAAGACATGAATTGTAACTTATCGCAATCTTACTTTCATTTCCATTACAATGTGATCCAGTACTTCATAAAACAGAATTCTATATTTTCTTCTAATGTCATTATTTGTAAGACTAGCGTATTTCCGCTTAGGGCGCTTAGAATTATTGATTTTTGTTATTTCTGTTTCCTTGGCCTTTTCGAAGAGTGTATCAAAGAAATTGTCAGTCCTTTTCCTCTTTAATAGTTCAATAGTTTGATTTATTTTTGTGACACCAAAATTAATATCCAATGATTTCTTTTGGAGAACATCAAATAATATGTCAGTGAGATAGAAAATATCATTAAATACTACAGCTAAAAATGTGAATTCAAAATTGTTGAAATCGTTTAAAAACCGACGATCAAACCCGAATATGCAGATGAGCGGCTGATTGCGACTGAACTCTTCACTTGCGCGATTCGCCGTGAACAAATTGTAGATAGTGACGTAGGCGTTACCATGGCAACAGAGGTATAAGTGCAGAGTTAAAATACGTTTGAGGCTGACTCTTCACTACAATTGCACGAGTGTTGTAGGTAAGATTTTTTATGGTCACTGTGTTCACGCTCTACGCTCCCCTTGTATTTAAAATTTAAATTTTAAATACAAGGGGACCAGAAAAAATGTAATGTGTTTGTTTTTACTAAGCTTATTGTATCTACGAGTATGT
Organism: Limonius californicus; assembly: GCA_014611495.1. Taxonomy (NCBI): domain Eukaryota; kingdom Metazoa; phylum Arthropoda; class Insecta; order Coleoptera; family Elateridae; genus Limonius; species Limonius californicus. Next base: position 8,249 of record JABXWE010029265.1, on the reverse strand, counting down.
ATACCATAAATAAACGACTCCTAATAGGTGTAATGCCGATAAATAATTTGTTATGTATTTTAAATAAATATTCGCAATTGAACGAATATTTTAGGTGAAGAGGCACTTCACCTACTTCACTTGGCGAGGCGCCACTGCCTTAAGATACTTTAGCTTATTTTTATGTCTTCGGCATTTCCGACACGGTTACCCGTCTGTCTCGGGCATTAACTTCTTCTTCATTTTTACGATTAACCGAAATGACAGCTCGTCGTACATGAGGCTCATTTTCTACAGGAGATCTCCCGGCTCTAAATAATTTCGATCACTGAAACATCCAACTTTTAGAAAGACATTGATCGCTGTGCTGTGATCGCAGCTTTGTAAGAATTTCAATCGAATTTATGCCTTCCTTCGTAAGAAATTTGATTACAATGCGCTATTCCACGCTACAATAAACTCAAGTTTCCAACATCGTAACGAAAACTGTCAAAATAATATAATAGCGAAACAATTGCCATGGATATGTTAACAAGAGTAAGAGCCAAACTTTAATTAATTTAATTTTTGGAAGTGTCTTCAGATGGAGTTTGAATTTAAACATTCGTGTTTAAATTTGAAGTCTACTCATTCATATAAAATATCTAATACTGCTGTTTGTGTTATGTTGATCGCGGTCACCTTCAATATGAGACACCGAGGAGGGTGGCTCAGCGGTAGAGCGTTTACCTATCATTCCGAAGTTCTAGGGTTTGAACCCCTGGGGCGTCTGTACTGACTCAGGATTTTTGTGGTTTTCTTGGGTCATTTTGGTAAATGCTGGGACAATATCACCCACGAAATTCCATTATCCATATTTCCTAGTCCTTCCCATACTTACATTCCCGTTATTGGCTGAATGAATCTACTGTGACTTTCCTTTGAATAAGAGATGTATTTGCGCGTGAAACCCAATCTGCGAAATCCTGTACTCCTAACATGCGTCTGATTTTCATGTTTGTATATTCTATTATTGTACTAATTATAAAATTATTATTGTGTAGCGCCGTTAGGTTTCCTGTTACAAATCAAAAATTAATTAAAATGCTAGATTATGCAACTTAGCGAGTAACGGGTAAAATTGCTTAAAACCAACAAATTTGAGAGAAAAAATTACATTTAACTTGAATACATTGAACCTGATGTGGAATTCACTATGATCATAACACGAAAAAGTCTTTTTGTGATTTACCTCGGTGTTCGGTGTCTACGATAATTATATTATTCTGATTAGCCAACAAACAACACATCGGAAACAAATTATTACTTTGAAATCCGCAAATCCAATTGGCGCAACCTATATTTAATGTCTTGAAGACATATTTACACTCACAAATTTTCAGATTGTCACGGTCAACGAAGCCGTAAGAAATATGAATGGATTACAGCAATTCTTATTAGGTACATTGCATGATAATTTATGGAGAATATTAACTAATTAGCTTAATTTTAAATGAGTTTACAGTGATTATAATAAATTAAACGTAATAAAGGTAAAAGCCACTGCCACAAGTATTATAATCAAATGCTTTATTAAGACTGCTAAGTTAACATTCAACCTTACTTACTTTAACAATACAGGAGGAAGCTAATAATTGGTGGTCAAAATAATGTAGCTCTGCAAAAGTCAGCGAAAAAAGATTAGCATCTAGAAATCACTGTGTGCCAAACTTGATGATATTGAAAAAACTATTTAAAGATGTGTACAAACTTTCTATTTTATTTTAACAGAGAACTACACACCATTGAAACAATTTTGAAACTGAATGAAATCTAACCAATTTTTTCCAGGATAACATTTTGACAGAAGAACCTAAAATAGTTTTAATGAAGAGGAAATGTTTAACATTTATAAAGAAGTTTGTCCATGATGCATATAATCTAATGCGGTGCCAACTAAGTTGGCAGAGCGTTCGTTTTCTGGGTAAAACGTCGAATCTGACTTTATGTCGATTCCCCAGTGTACAAAAATATGCTGCTAGAATCCACCATACCCAATTTTCCAATCTGGTTGACAAGCTTCGAGTGTTAATGCCAAAAACCTTATCTGGAATTCCTGTGGTTCGGGTTCTTCGATAAACTGTAAGTCCACTGTGTTCCTACTCTAGCGCTGAGGAGAAGCACGTAGCAGATAAGATGTTGGTACCCAATAGTGGGACCTGAAAAGCTGTTGACCTTTAACAACTAAAGTCTACGTTTTTAGCCAGAGGTTAAAACGACTTATTTATCATACAGGTAGAAAGAGTGAAAGTGTCTTTATTAATGGTGAATAATATTTGCAATCAAAGAAAACGGGAAATTCCCGAAAGCAGATATTAAAACGTTGGCACAAAGCCTCTGATATCGACTTCAATGCTGATATGCTTGGCAAATTTTATACAGGGTGTTCCACAGAGTCACTACTTCGTGTATGTAATCTTTAGATCAAATGTAGTTACAAAACCGTTTTCAAAATACAGAGTGTTAAATTATTATTTATGAAATAATTACTATTTCAGAGAAGCCAATATTTATTTTTATTTTAGTTTAAATTCACTATAAAGATTGTTCAAAATGGTCACCGTTGCTCTCGAGACACATTCTGGCTCTTCCTAAGAGAGATCTGATTGCCCTGCGTAACATATCATTGTTATTCCGAACTAGTTCTGCTGCCTCAAAACTGCGTCTCCTCATGTCTTCAACAGTCTCTGACGGGTTTGGTATACTATATCTTTCATATGACCCCACAAATAATAATCTAAACAAGTTAAGTCCGGAGATCTTGGAGCCAGGGGTGCTGTTCTTCTCTATCAATTACACGTGCTTCAAACAGTTGATTCATAAATTGTCTTACACTTAATGCAAAGTGCGCAGGGGCACCATCGTGCTGGTACTACATACCATATCTGATCGCCAGAGGGACATCATCTAACAATCCTCTCAAATGATCTTCTAGAAAATTTAAATATCTGTCGGCGGTTAAATGCTTCTCAAAACGAATGAACCAATGAGCACGTTATCAATAATTCCACACCAGACATTCACTGAAAACCTATGTTGATAATTTGATCTGCGATTTCGTGTGGATTCTCTAAATCCCAAGATTGGCTATTCTTTCTGTTCATTGATCCATTCCTTGTAAATGTTGCCTCATCCGTGAATAAAATTCTATTACGTAGGTTTCGATTTTGAATGATCCAGCGGCAAAATTCCATAAGACTAGCGAAATGTGTAGGTAAGAGGGTTGAACAGGCTGGATATGAAATGGATATAAACAATTTAATATTCTCCAAACTCGCATTCGTGGTACATTAACTTGTGCAGATTCACGCCGAACAGAGGTGCTGGGATTATTATCAATTTCTCGCAGTATGTTGTCCTCATTGTCTAGTACTTGCTGTAGTGGACATTCAGTCGACGGTTTTGAGAATGTTCCGTGTTCACGTAGGTGGTTGTGCACTCTTTGGAAAACTCGTCGGTCAAATCGTAAATCGGTAAATCTCAACCCATATTCTCGAGCAGCTGCTGTTGAGTTTCCATCACAAAAACAGTACATGTAATGGATATCGGTGTATTGTCGCGTTGTAAAAGTAAATATTATCGACACTGTTAATAAGCGCAAGCAGAGAAACCAACTTTAAGGTGCTTTATTGTTTCACGTACAAGTAAATAATATTATTTCCATAGTAACGTAGACAGTTTGTATCAAATACCACTTAATATCATTTATTGTTTCGGCCCCTTCAGTATTTGACTAAAAAAGGCCATAACTTCTTTAATAGTCGATTTAGAGAAAATGACCACTCTTTAGCTTCCACTTCTTTTCACCTCTCCTCCACGTAGGTGAAGTAGTGACCTCACGTCATGGCACACCCTGTATAACTAACTAATTATATTATTTTGCTAGAAGAAAGTCTGTAACAGTGGTGGACAATATTACAGTGTAACAGCAGAACCTACAACTTGACTAAAAATAGGAATACTAGGACAGATAATACTCAATCGAATTTATACTTTCTGCAAAAAGTGATAATATTGTTTAATAAATGCTATCCCGTAAGTTGTTGATAATTTAATAAAATCGACTGGAAGACTAGAGACACATATGACGTTTGTTGATTTGTGAAAGGTCTACTGTTGTCTACCCATATGTCAAATTTGGCAGGAAAAGAGAGGAATGGGGATTGAAAAGAAATGGATTAGAGCAACAAGAATGATGTATCGTAACACCAAAGCAAAAATAAAGATTGGCAATAAGTTAACGAAAGAATTTGAAGTGATAAAGTTAAAACAAGGATATATTTATCCCATATATTGTTTAACATATATATAGACTAGGCATTGAAAATGTAGTAAAGGAAATGTAGCGAAATGAGGATCTCTATATGACATAACGTTAGTGTTTGCAGACGATCAAATAGTTTTTGCTCAAGAAGAAAAGCACATGGCGTATATGATGCGGTAACTAAGAGAAGAACATAAAAAGTCGGGGCTAAGGGATAATTTGAAGAAGACGGAATACATGTGCGTTTGAAGACAGACGAAAAACGTAAAAGTAGAAGAAGATACAATCAGGGCCTGCACTTAGTATAGTTATTTAGTGACAATAATTTTTAACACTGGAACAATAGAAGGGGGAGCGAACGACTAAATAATAAAAGGCAGAAGAGCTTTAAAGCCTTACAACGATATGGAACCGAAACCTCACAAAACAGATTGAAAAAATAACTTTCGAAGTATAGTAGAAAGTATAACAGCAAATGTGGGAGAAATGTGGTCGAATACTATTAAGACCCGGAGCAAGATAAGATCAGTGGAACCTGGACTATATCAGAAAATCGGAAACAATATGGAGGGAAACGGAGATACCAACATCAATTACTAGAATAATAGAAAACAGAGCATTGAGATGACATGGACACATTGAAAAAATGCAGGAAGAAAGCTGGCCAAATAACGTTTTGAATTGGTCACCATGAGGTAGAAGAAAGCGGGCACGACAAACCGTCAAATGGAAAAGATAATGGAGGACAAAGATTAGACGAAGGCGACCAGCAAAATAGAGGTTATTGGAATCTGAGAACGACAAACCTTTAATGGGAAAGAAGCCGCGAAGGAGATAAAGAAGAAGACTGGAAGAATGAAATTAAAGACTATGTAGCAATACATAACAAATTTTACAATATTAAATATTCTGTGAAACTGTGGATTAACAGCATTAAAGAGGTAATTGGGATAGTTGCGAAGAATACTTTATCAAGGAAGAGAAACATGTCTGATGATTAGATGGGTAGGGTACAAGAGATCATAATTAATATTAACAATTAAAGTTCCTTAAATCAGTCTATAATTGTAATTTACCTAATGTTTAAAATACCATACATTATCATAATTAAATTATACGCATTTCATAATTTTATTTAAAGATTAATTACGTAGACTAAGTACCTACATCAACTAAAAAAGCCACATTGTTATGCTGACGTTCATATTTCTTTATATTGTAAAACCCACTTGATATTTAAAATTCCATGTATTGGCATTTGAATTTAAGTATAAGTACTCCATTTACTTAAGAAAGAAGATCTTACCTGGATTTAATGTTCAACTAAACAGTTTAGGTTAAAACTGAACTACACCAAAGTTTAACCAACTACAAATACTTAAACGATAACGTAACTTAGTATTAAATCGCAGAATTAAGTACCTTGGTATATAAACTCTACCATGAACAGTTTGCTTCATTGTTGGTTGAAGTTCGGTCTCAACCTGCCTACGCGTATCCACCTTGTCATAAAAGAACTTTTCAAAGTTTAATAAGAACAATGTCTGGCAACTTTGCAAGGCGAATGTTTATCCTGAAACGTTCAAGGGACCTGAACAATGGATACTAATAAATGCCTTGTAAGGGTTGTAATAATTTAATAAAGTAGATACCTCTATAAAATTAAAGATATTAAGTAAACTAAGCGAGCGTTGCGTTCATAATTAATATGTCTGCTTAAAGCAAAACCAAAGGATTAATTACGAAGTTCACGGCTTGCTAACGAGCCCAGAGGCAATTACGCTAAGACTGTTAATTACATGTCCCGGTTCCGCTACCCGTTCCGTTTTCGTTAGCGTTCCAATTCACGCGAACGCCAGCAGAATGCTAAGATGCTGCAAAGTTTGTAAAGTATTTATGTTTGCTCCGTTTGTGATTGTGATTTGTCTCATTGCTTGTTGTCGGATGAATGTGGGATGCTCTTTGTGGGATGAAGTTTATTCCGACGTTTCCCTTTGAGGCTGAACTTGTTGCGAATCGTTTCGCAAATCTTACACCTGCGAATCTCCTTCTTCGTGATGTTCAGAAAACGTTTAATTAAATTAATTTTTGTTTTTTTAAACGCTTCGGGAAAGGAAAACGAGGGAACGCTTTATACTTTCCTTTAGTTCTCTGAGCGTTGATTATTTGCAAAAGTTAGTACTTGAGATTTTAAACTGGAGTATCCGTTTTTAATCTTTAAGGAGCTAAAGGAAGATTATTTTAACATGTTAGTTACTAAGACCTAAGGTAAGGTTCGTTTCTTACCTAACAAGTACTTACAAAAGACGTGTCATATGTTGCTTTCAAATTATCAGTTTTTTTCATGGACATCTTGAAGGTCTTTACTGATCAATTTTAATGATTTTCCTAAAAATTACCGAAAATAATTTGTTGAAGTTCCATAAAGTGGTAAAATACAACTTTATACGGGAAACCAAATAAATATGATTATTACTAGGCTTGGAATAATTATTCACTAAAGACTTTAAAATATGTATGCATATATGCATCAAAAACATCCAAAATATGCACTTAAATATGCACTAAATTGTCAAGTAACTAGGAAAAATAAACATTATCGTTGTATCAATACATATTTATTTTTCTATTAAAATGCACTAACATTTTTTAAATCCAAAATTATTTAATTAAAATTAATCAAAAAAACACAAAATTACTAATTTAAAATTAATTAAATTATAAAAACAAATAGTAGCACTTAACAACAACGTGGTGTAATACATTATCGAATTTAAATTTACACCTGTTGTCAGCGAGAATATTTTTGTACTGTGAAAAGACTCTCTCGACATCACACGACTCTATTAGTACAAAATTATAATTTATAATGTCAATGATATTTAAATGTTCATTTCTTGCACCAAGGGCTGTTTCATTTTGCTACACCCCGCTTATATTCTTCAGCTGTTGATAGCCCGCATTTTTTGACAGCACTTCGTTTAATTTATTAATGAAATCCTTTTTCTTGAGTTTAGTTAAACTCTTAAGCATATCTTCTACTATTTCAATGCTGTCTTGTAAAGGTAATCGTTTCGCTTCTAGTTTAGAGATTGCAGTTGAAATGCAAGTCAAATTAGCTCGAATAAAAATAAAATTTTCTCGAATACCTTCTTTTCTTAGAATACCCTGTGCTTCTTCAATGCCCTGCGATTCTTCATAGTCGATTTCATTGCGAATATTCTTCACAATTTCAATATTTTCTAATACACAGCAGCGTCGATCCAAGTTCCCCATTTTGTAATGGGTGGTGCGGGCGGAAGTGGAACGTCCTCCGCAACTTCCCGAAACTTATGCACACGACTCGGTGTTTTGCGAAAAATCTTTTTCACAGATGATATCAGCACGTTAGCGTTAGAATAAAGATTACGAATTCAGTCAGCTACTCGGTGTAAACCACGTGCTAAACAGGTCACATGTATCATGTTTGGATACAAAATTTGCAGTCCGCGCATTGTTTTGCACATACAGGGAATTTTTCTTTTTAGTATACATTGCCTATGTATACTTTCAAAAAGAACGCATCAATTACGCCTATTATGTAGGCAACCAACTATACAGACAACTAAACCATGCTGTGACCAAAACAATTAAATTAATTTAAGGTTAAAAAATAAAATTTGTCTTTATTTAGTATCGTTTTGCTATTTTTATACAACCATATACAGTAAAGACGAAAGAGTGGAAATTCGAATGTGGTATCAAAATGGAAACAGCTTAAGAACTGCGAGAGACTTATTTTCACTAACATATACAGAAAGACCTATTCCTTTTATTCGAACCATACAAACAATTGTTAGAAAATTTAAAACAGAGGAATGCGTAATAAATTCCCATAAAATAAGAACTAAAAGTAATCACGTTTTAACCGAAGAAATGAAATTAAATATTTTATGCTACATTGAAGAAAACCCCATAGTATCACTAC
>JABXWE010029262.1:0-21240 GCA_014611495.1 Limonius californicus | reverse complement strand
AAAGAGAAATGCAGTATTAAGCATCTTTATCGAATCAGCGCTGTTTTCTACTTCAGGAAACTTTTTAATGTAGTGATATCTGAGACAGAAAGAATTAGAAACTGAAAAATTGTCGATGGTCCATATGGTATACGAATGTATCCAACACATGTAGTTCACATACAGTAAATAGGCATATACTAATTAAGATTTCTTGTCCTAACAAAAAAAGATATATTAAGACTAGAAAGTATTCATGCATAGGTCTCTAAAACATATCTGGTTAAAACAATTTGGTCGAATAATTTTCTAGCCAGTCAAACGACAGATCGGCAGAGATGAGGAGTGAGGTAGAGCGCTCGCTTTCTGAGTAAAACGTCGATTCTGGTTCCTAAGCATTACTATGTAGGTTTATAAAATTCTAGTCTGCAACCCACCACACACAATTTCCCAATCCGGCTTGCAACCGTGGGATCTTAATGCTGAAAACCTATTCTGGAATTTCTGTCGTTCAGATTCGACGTTAAACTGTACGTCTCTCGTGTTTCTACCTTGATTGATTGATTTACTTAGGCAGGGTTTTGAAGTGGGTTAATTAGCTCGGTTTGCACTTCGACTCTGTGGTATTTTGTGCGTTACCGATCCCTTCAGAGTAGATCTGTGCCCTCGACGAGTTGCAGGATATTTTTTACGAGGTTTTAATGTGTGAAGGTTGTTTCATGAAGTGTACCCGAATAGTTGCTGTCTCTTGCGGTATAGTGCTGGACAGTCGAAGATTATGTGTGAGGCTGCTTCCTCCTATTCTTCAGTTGGTCTACAGAGTGTTTCTTCTGTATACACCTATTTTGTGAAGGTGTTTTTGCAGGTGACAGTGCCCTGTTATGTCCTACTAATCGTCAAGGTTTTGAAGAGGGTTAGTTAGCCGAGTTTGCACTTCGACTCTATGGTCTGTTGTACACCACCGATCCTTTGAGAGTAGATCTATGCCCTCAACGTGTTGCAGGCTATGTTTTAGGAGGTTTTCATGTGTGAAGGTTGTTTCACGAAGTGTTCCCCCGAATAGTTGCTGTCTCTTGCGGTAGAGTGCTGGATAGTCGAAGATTATAAGTGAGGCTGCTTCCTCCTTTTCTTCGGATAGTCTACAGAGTGTGTCTCCTCTGTATGTACCGATTTTGTGAAGGTGTTCTCGCAGACGGCAGTGCCCTGTTATAAGTCCTACCAACCGTCTAATCTGAATTCGTCCTAGATGGAGGACGCCAATTGTTACACTGCGAGAAGGCGTTCCAATTATTTCCTTCCCCAATTTTTGTCCCTGTACTACCTCCCAGCGAGAAATGTATTGTGTAATGGTCCACATTTTTACCACTAGGCGGATGCTTTGTTTGCGGATTTCGAATACAAGTTCTGGCCCTATAAACGGTATGGATGCAACAGTTTTCGCGACGGAATCTGTTTTTCCGTTTCCCTCTACCCCCGTCTGCCCTTGCACCCATATGAGCTGAACTACGTTCTTCTCACCAAGGATGTCAGGAGGTATAGACATTCCCTCGCTAATTTAGAATTAGTGCCAGGTGATTCAAGTGCTTTTAAAGCTGCTTGACTATCAGATAAAATGCTTAAACGTTGTTGGGTATATCCGTTTCTATCTTAGCGCTGAGCAGAAACACTTGGCAGAGAACAGACCAATGTCCAGCAGTGGGACGAAGAAGCTGCCATTGATGAAATGATGGTGATTAATGAGTGCTGGACTGTCGGATCCGGCATTTATAAGTTTCAATTAGCCATGGTGGACGAGTCTTGCTTCGTGAGCTAGATTTCTGTTGGTCGATGCCGGTTGGTTGCCTATGCCCATGCTTGTTGACTGCCGTAATGCGTATTCTTCTGCTGCGATTGTGTGTTGTTTTAGCGTCTTTTTCCAAAGGGCACTGTCTTACTGTTAATGTCACAAGGCCCACTTCTCAGTTAAAGATCTGTTGGTGTTTTTCTATTTCCATAACTTCCCTCATGAAGTTATGGCTATCACTCTTTGATAATGCTACCTGCAAAGGTTAGTGAAACGTCAGCATTATTCAATTCTGCGAGGATGCTGTCTAATCCCGAAGGGACACCTTCACAGGCAGTAAACTTTAGGTCATATCACTTCAAACTAACGGTTAAGTTTTCCTACAGAATTTATTAAGGAAGGCAGTAATGATGTATATCAGGCAACAAACACAAGAAACCCACTTATTACAATGTGGTCAAATACATCTAATTCTGTAAATGTATAAATATGTTGTCAATAACACCAATTTAAGGTTAAAGTTGAGACTTTTAAACGTAATATGCATAACAATGCTATTGTAGAATTAACCACCCGTATTATAAAATTACCAAATTATGTAAAGGAAACGTTTGCACCACAATCTTTTTCTCGAAAGGTGTTTAACATTCTACAAGTTTAATTTTGATAAAGTAATTTAAAATTGGAAATCAATACGCTACTGTAAATTAAAAACGAATGTTTGTATGTGTATTTTAATTTGGAGAGAAGCTGAAATTGAAATTGCGTTTTGATGACTTCTGTATGTATCCCCCTGGCACTATTTCATTGTTGTGTAGCTATCTCGAATTCAACATTATAGATTAGTCTGAATCTTCAGATATGTAGATTGCCTTCAGGCGTTCTTCCTTCTCTAAATGCCTATGGAAGCTATATCAGATATAAATTTTATTAGTTGAATTCCAAACTTCGACATGTATTCCACAACATCGATGTAATACTGTTTAAATTAGATCAAATGAATAAGAAAATATTTAGGAACAGCAAACAGAGGTTTTCTATTTAAGTTAGACCGTACATAATCCTTTATGCAATTATTTGACAGTTGTTAACGTGAAGCTCAGAAGCTTGAATGGTTTTTACTCAAGAACACAAATTATTCACGGCTAACTACATAAAGTGTCTTGTGCACAAAGTAGAAATGCATATTATCCATTAAAGTACTACGCTATTTTTACCAACGTAAAGTACTACGCGGGGTCTCTGAAGGACCCCAGGCTTTTTTTATATCTACTTCGCTGATTTTAGGTAGTATGGGTGAAATAAGTAAAAACAATATTATTTAGTATGTAATATATATTTAAGGAATACAAAGAAACAGAAAATAACACGAGTTACAGTATGATGAACAAAAAAAATTAAACGTCTTCTTGGAAATGGGTTATGCACTTTATGTTTGAATAGCTGCGTCTATGAATTGCACAGACAAATTGGTTGCATTGATTACATTTGATGTTAACCTTTTTGTCCTGTGATCTAGAACACAGGTGGCATCTTCCCCGTTTTTTTACGTTTATTCGGATGGGCTCTTCGGGTTGTACTGGAGGGCTTACTCCACACGCAACCATTGCTCTGTATACATTGGCATTGTTCTTTACGTCCGGAATTCGCCGTTCCATGTTGGGTGTAGCCAGTTGCTTGCCTAAACATTGGAGGAACATTTTCCTCGATGAGGATTTTGTATAATCAGGGTTCTTGGCAACATATACGTTAACACTTTTGTTCACCACGGTTGATATGAGATTGTGTGGTAGTTTTTCACTCACTGCGTTCACTGATAAGAAACTGACGTTTGCACCCACGACGGGGTGCTTTATATACCCCTACCAATGGGTAGCCCCACCCATACAAAAAAGGCTTCGAATGGTCCACACTGTTACAGAACATTCCACAACATTCGAGACTGTTCTGGAATGTTCCACAATGTTCCAGAGCATTCCACAACATTCGAGACTGTTCTGGAATGTTCCACAATGTTCCAGAACATTCCACAACATTCGAGACTGTTCTGGAATGTTCCACAATGTTCCAGAACATTCCACAACATTCGAGACCGTTCTGGAATGTTCCACAATGATCTGGGATGTTCCGGTATGTTGTGGAATGCTCTCGAATACTGTGGAATGTTCGGGACTGTTCTAGAAATTTACTAATAAATTATAACATAATGTACTACGCGGGGTCTTCTAGGGACCCCAGTCCCAAAATAATCATTTTTATAAAAAATATACAAGCAAAAAAATCCAAATATGATTAAAATCGTTTATCAAGGATGGAAAATCAGGTACCAATAAGGAAAATATGCAGAAAAAAATATTTTCTAAAATAACTTGAAAAATGTGAACTTGGGGTCCCTGAAGGACCCCGCGTAGTACTTTAAGGGTTATACTCGTCTGGACCAGTCGTGCGTGTTTGTTTTCAGTTGTGTTAAGAGTTTATATGAATTCTGGCCGTTCTAACTGAATGCAAACATTGAAATACTATTTTACCTTCCCAATTATGATTCTAAAATATAAATATTATTTAGATTATGCTACTTATAAGGAAACATAACTGCATATGTAATTTCGGGGAAAAATTTTTATAAGCGTCATTTACGTTCCCGCTTCCGTGTAATTCCAATTTCCGTCTGGTTGATATCAACAAGCTTTGTATAATTCTAATATTTTGATGGTACATTAAATAAAACCTTGCTACAAAACTATTTACACCATATAGTTGAACAAGAGCAGCAACAGTAACTACGTCAACCTACTAACACAGATATTTTGGTTTAGACGTAGAAACTATGTTAAAATTAATAACTTTCTTGTTCATGTTTCTACCGGGCATAATTATGGTAAGAAAACACCCCATGATAAATATCCCATTCAAAAACTTAAGATCAGTTTCAGCAACATGATTACAATGTGGAATACGAACGGGGTGAAGTAATAAGCTGTGATGAAGCTTATGGAGAAAACTTCAAAATTGTTACGTTTAAATATAACCGAACTCAAACTGCCTTCAATTCTTCAATTACTGTCAAAAAGGACATTGGAAATCAGTTCGAGGTATTTTTTGTTTTCTGTTACTTGTTGCCTTGGTTTAGTAATAATCTGTTTGAGCACTGCTTTTATTATTTTGTTTCTTCCCTCTTAATAGGCCAATAGACCATAGTGGGAGATTTTTTAGACATAGTCAGGATACTTAATTAAGAGCAATAAAACTCTTCTTCTATTCAAGTTGTTCTATTCTATGTATGTGGTGACATATTATTCCTCTCTCACGCTCTTTCGTGTCTCCTCGTTTGTTACTCTATCCAGATTTACAAATCAACCGCATCTCCAACAAGGCATATCACTATAACATATGGTAGCAATATCGATTTAATTTCTGTTTTAGGTAGAAGTTCAGGCGTATACATTTCTGAGTAATGAGTACCGCCATTTTCCACTTCGCTACCAATTTAACTTCTGCGATGCTATAGAAGCAAATGATTATGGGTTCGCAACTTTTCAAAAATTTGGGAACTTCACCGGGTGTCCCTTAAAAAAGGTAAGAAAATATTAAAATTATTAATTATACGTGAATGTAGCGCACTTTGTTTAATTTGTTATAATGTACTTTATTGTTCAACATATAAATTTAAATTTAATTAGCATTAAATTAACAGGGGACGTACTATGTGAGCAACTGGCTACCTGACTCCTCAAGATTTCCACCTAACATTCCAAATGGCAGATATATGATCGAATTTACAGGAATCTACCATTCTTTAAGACTTGGTGTAATACGTGGTTATGGGACTGTAAGTCGCCCACTTGGAAGAAGGCACTAAATAAAGTATAATTAGAAATATGGTTCAGCAATACATTCCTAGAGACTGTTCTAGATAGCAATATTACATTATTATAGTTTTTTGTTCAAACTGGTAAACATACTTTTTAATGTTGCTGAAAATTTTTATTATGTTGGTTCTTATTTAATGCAGTTATTTATAACTTTTTAACTAAACTAAGGAAACTTAAATGTTTTGTTGAACTGTAGTTGTTGCTATATTTGTTGCTGGTATGTTGCTTTATATTATTTTGACGTTGGTGATACACAGACTAGATTTGAAAATTTTACTTCTAGCTATGGCTAGATTTGCAGATTGGGACTGTGGTTAGTTTTAACCATATTTGTATATTTTTTCGACATAGTTATTAAAACTGATATGTGCTCTCTGTTTATATTTAATAGCAGTATACACTAATTATAATTGGGGCAACTGCTTTGTCCTCTTTATGTACTTAATAGGCATATTGTATTACTACATATGTATAGAACTGGTGATGGGTTAATAGAACTAATATATCTGTTGAAACCACAATTTTTCTATTTTGATTTAATTTAGTTTAATATTGGTATTATGGGAGGTGCGCTAGTGTGGTCTAGTGGTTAGAGCGTTGGGCTCCGGTGGGGAAGGTCAAACCTCCCGACTCAATGCCTGGCAGGCCGCCTACCCAGTCGCTTTAAATATATAACAAGAGGTAATTATGCGATTGTCTAATGTGTAATGCTCACCACATCAGCACGTGTCACTAATTTGGGAGCTTTGATCTACGGCCTTGCAGGTGAAGCCCCTTCATAGGGTGTAGAGCTTCACTATTATTATTATGTGAGGTACCAGTTTCTAGGGCCATATAGTTCTCCACTTAATACTTAAATTTAGATCCCCCACTTTAGTAACAGAAATTATTTATCCTCACTTGAATATCGAATTTCATAGCTTTTGTACCACAGCTTAAACTGAAAAGCTCTAAATGCTGCGCTATTGCAGGTCTCTCTTATCATTAATATTTTTAATATATGGAAGTAATCTAAAATTCCATAAATTTGATTTTTTTTGCATACCGTATTTGGCAATTTAATTAATTAGCACTATGTAATGGTTTAATAGAAGGTATTCAAGCGAACATCGAAAAGCAGTTAGTTTATGCGCAGGACACCAGCGCTTACATTGCGTTCTCCTCCACTGTTGCCGTGGAGCAACGAGTGAATATCAAATTACTGCAAATTAAGAAAACTTTTAAGAGGAACTCCGTAAATGTTGAGAGGTCGGTAAGGTGATAACCATTTACGCTGTACCAATCAGTTTAAATGCCTTGAACGTTTCAAAGATGGACATGAGGAGGGCGTCCGTTGATCTCTCACAATACATATTCGATCACACGAATTTGTGAAATTGTGGCAACAGATCGCCGATTAAGCATCCGAATCATGGCAGATAAGTTGAAAATCAATAAAAGGCATTTCGACAAATTTTACATGAATATTTGGGAAAGCTTTGTGCAGAATTTGTCCTGCACAGTTTTGTGGGTGAACAGAGACAGAGTTCTATGGTGCGCATATGTCGTTTAGACAATAAAACCTGCTTGTTCTGTTTGCTTGCTGGTAAATACTAAGTTTATACAACTACGCGCACTAAACTGGCACAGACACACAGTCTTTAATTGATTATAGTAAAGTGATTATCATTATCATCTTCTTCTTCTTCAAGGTTACATGCCTTTCAGGCCTATTCCGCCTGCATAAAAACTGATCTGCCCATCTTCTTTTTGGTCTACCAATGTTTCTTATTACGACAGGTATATTTCAGTAATGATTAGGGAACTTGGTATTCCATTTTGCAGATATGGTCCAATCACGTAGGGTGAATGAATAGTAAAATCTCGAGGGGGCTAGTCTATGTCGAATAGACAAACGCCAGAAAATCTAGAGAAACACCTCTGCGAAGGAAGCTTATCAGTTCTGCCAGTAAATCTTCCGTAGCCGCAATAGGTTGTCACCCATATAAACAAATCCCTGGTTATCCAAATTAGGGATGTAGCTATGGGCCAGCGCTCTATACTCACCAAATAAATTAATTCCCTAGAAAATCATATGAAAAGTCTCGAAATCAAGGACGACAACCAGTTGACGAAAACTGCTCCCGAAAAGTGTCTATTACTGAATTTATAATACCTACTTGAAATCCTTGAACTATTATGTAGTTCAATTTCTCATGCAGTGGATATGATTATAACTATGTTAACTTTTATTTTTGACCTATTAAATGTTTAGTGGGGTGTTCTTAGACAACTTCTTAAACAATTATACAAAACTAACATTCAAGCAAATACCAAGAACATGCGATTATTATTTTCCATAGTAGGACGGGCGATAGTACCATCATTTCAATGCTTCCCGACTGATTTTGTTCCTGTTCGAAGTCCAGAGAAGGGAACTTTCACATCCTGTACCTGGAAGGCTTTAGTTTTAAACGGTTGGGAAATTGCTTGTTACTCAATATTTTCTACAGTTGGGCAGGTGGTAGCACCACCATTTCAAGGCTTCCCGAACGGCTTTTTCCTGTTTGAAGTCCACAGAATGGAACTTCCGCTTCCTCTACCTGGAAAGGTTTAGTCTGAAACTGCTGGGAAATTGTTTGTTACTCAATATTTTCCACAATAAGACGGTGATAGTATCACCATTTCAAAGCTTCGCGCTCTGGTTTTTTTGTTTGAAGTCCAGAGAATGGAACTCTCACTCCCTCTACCTGGAAAGGTTTAGTTCGAAACTCTTCGGAAATTATTTGTTACTCAATATTTTCCACAATAGGACGGTTATAGTATCACCATTTCAAAGCTTGCGCCCGGGTTTTTTTGTTTGAAGTCCAGAGAATGGAACTTTCACTCCCTCTACCTGGAAGGGTTTAGTTTGAAACTGCTCGGAAATTGTTTGTTACCCAATATTTTCCACAATAGGACGAGTAGTAGTGTCACCATTTCAAAGCTGCTCGACCAGCTTTTTCCTGTTTGACGTCGAGAGAAGGGAATTTTCACTTCCTCTAAGTGGAAGACTACAGTTTGTTTGTTTGTTTGTTACTTAATATTTTTTACAGTAGGACGGATGACAGTGCCATTATTTCAAAGCTTTCCGACTGACTTCTTCCTGTTGGAAGTTCAGAAAAGGGGACTTTCACACCTTCTACCTGGAAGGGTTTTGTTTCAAACTGTTGGGAAATTGTTTCTTACTCATCATTGACTTATTCCTGTTTGATGTCCCGAAAAGGGAACCTTCACTTTCTATACCTGGACGGGTTTAGTTTGAAACCGTTGCGAAATGGTTTGTTACTGATACAGCTCGGGGACCATTAAATTTATGTTGCTCAATAGTAACGGGCTCAGAATTAAACAGAGGTCTCAGCATTGGGATTTACTTACCCTTTCCATCCAAAACCACATAAACTCGAATCTTTTTACGGTGGCTGCTGCTCTATTCATAACAGAAGAAATTAACATAATAATAGAAGGTTGTGAAAATAAATAGGTAAACCATTTAAAATGTGTGGTAGAATCTAGGATCCCCTTGAATGTCAGTAATCTTAAATCCAAAATAGGAATCATAGAAAGACCAAAGAAATGGGCAGATCACATCAGCAGCAGAAATGGATTATATGGTTCCACTTATGGAAGAAGAGAAATGAAATCGACCAAAACCTCTAGAAACGCACCGAAAATGAATTACAATGTAATGAGACATGTTTACAGCTACTTAGCATACACGTACTGCTACAGTATTTATCTATGCTACTACTATACTATTAGTTTATTTGTTTTAGAGCTTCTGCTTGAAATTCTAATTTACGTTTGATATTCGCTTTCTAAGTGCTGTCATTTTCATTCTTCGTAAATTTCAATATTTGGTAAGTAATTTTCGGATGTGATTCCAATGTTCCAGGATTAAGTAGAGCTTTTGAGTATCGTAACAAACGAAGGTCCATATTATTATGCGGATTTCTTCGTACCTCTAGCTACTATTTAAATTTATTTGTTTTTTCGTTGATCTTTTTATAGTAGTCCCAGGTGGTACCAACACTTTTCGAGCTGTGTTCTTCTTTGGTCAGTAATTATCTATAGGTATTTGATCGCTGCTGCTATCTATTACCACAATTTATTTTATTTTATACGAGTAGCCTAATAAAACTCATTAATCTATATCTATTTAGTGAAGATTGAAAGCGTAATAGAGGTCCTTTTTTATAAGCTAGAACATGTTATTTCGCTTTCCACTTCTGGTACTTCCGCTATCAAATAGATGGTTCTGTTTAAGCATTTCTCTCGTTTTCAATAAAGTGACTATATAATTGTCTCCTTAACTCCTAATTGATGTTTACTCTATATGATTCCCATATATTTTTCATTATCTAATAATTTCTTATAGCATCGCCAAATACAATTCTACATTTTGCTTCCATTTGGCATCGTTACATATATTTTTAGTATGAGTGGGTGACGGTTATTTCTAGTGTCCGGTTATCTCATTGCTTTCGGGTTTACACATATATTTGAGGGTTCAACTCTCTTATAGAATAATCTATATGCTATGGATCTTTAGTTCCTTAACATTTCTGCTGTTATTAAATCGAAACAGTGCCAAAGCAATCACTAAATTATTAAGAGAATCTCGCTCAATTTAACTTTTGCATTCTTTTCTACAAATGTTCCTTTAGCCTCATCACACACTGCATAAACTAAATATTGCCAGCTTGTTTTAAAAGGGTACTTCGTTATATAGTGCCCTGAATCAATATAAAACCATACCATGCCTAAGGTAATGACATAATTTTGACAACATTAGTATTTATCCATACATGTGTTAAAAGCTTCCACTAATAGATCTACCGAATAGAGTATCTACTATTCTTCCGACAACTTAGTATAAATAAAAGTTTGTATAGTGAGTGGTACAATTACAAGGATCTTCACAAAACTTTAATTTGCAGGATTTTATGTAATAACAGAAGTTTAAGTTGTTGAAATATTGTACATATGTTCTTTTTTGATGGGCTGTATTTCATCAGGAATATTACCAACCTCTCTCCTACTACTCTGAAGTGTGTGATTTCGGTGGCGCTGAACGTCCGAGACCTACAGCTTAACATAGGGTTTAAACCACGAAAGTTTCATAGACTATGTTATGTACATTTGATTCTGTGCCACTCTGTCTGGATTAGCCTTCTACTTTAGTTGCCGCTTCATAGGAATTAAATTTCTATTTTAATTGCCATCTTCTTATGTCGATTGCAGTTTTCGTTATTTTTCTATTAAGATTGAGTTATGAGGGGCCAATTCCGCAAAGCCATGAAGTTTCCCTTTGTAGGCTAGATTTGCCGTTCATAAACAATTCTCGGAAATGTTGACCCTGAAGTCGCACGTGTTATTTTCGTTCTAGAACTATTGCACCACATTTCGTAATGTGTTTCAATCTTTTGGGGGAAATGCAGGTTTGCGTCGCGTTAGTTCTTCAGTCAGTCCTTCATCTTCGTTGACTCCAGACTTCCCAAATTCCATCTACGGATACGGTGGCTTGGGTTTTCGATGGGTATCCATCATGTGTTATTTTCGTTTCGCTGTTTTACCGTGGGGTGAAAACAGAACTATCGACAAGTGTCGGATTTAGAAGCACACTGGATTGTATCCCTGGAAAGTCAATTTATTGTAAAGTTGCCGGTCGCCTATGGCGGATTAATATCGAGCCTAGTTCCTGTCCCTCTGGTAGTACTGTCGGTGTGTCGAAGACATCGAAGTTTTGGCCTTTGATGTTGACTCTATTCCATCCAGTCTTGAAGGGCGTGTCTGCGGATTTTCCCGCATCTTGTGAACGAAATTCTGCCTATGTCTCTCTATTCCATTCATCGGAAGATAAGGTAAAGAACTAGTTTTTTTTGTGTGGTGAAAAGAAACCTTTTACGCGCTAACTTGCACAATTCAACGTAATTGAACTTTGTTTATGCGACCTTCAGTCGCCGATTGTCTTCGTTAGCACTGCTAATTGTAAAAAGTAATTTTTGTTATATTTTGTGGTTCTTTTAAACTACGACGCCACTGGCCACGTAGTTGTTTGAAGGATGTAAATAACGTCCGCCAGCGAAGTCGAGGTCTCTCCTTGAACGTTCAACTTAAAAGCTTGTAATATGGAACTATAAAATCACCATTTGCTAACATTCTTTTGTACTTTTGTCATTTCCAATAATTTCATTATATGTGTTTTAAAATTTCCGCCTATTTTTATTATTGTGTATTTTGTATTTGTGTGTGCTTGAATTTTACAAGCTTTCTAAACAGGAGGAAGGCACAATAAAGGTGAGTTCAATTCCCGTAAGCTGTCGGCTTCTCGGCCTTTCACGAGAACCTACAATCAGCTGTGATTTGGAAAGTGGCGCACGCTAATTTTAACCTACTCTGTATACAACTAGGAGGATTTCCTACCGTAAGCGATTTCCATGAACCCCCCCTAATCCTCTGAGCTAAGCTGTAGGCCTTTTTCCACCTATCCGGTTGCGGGTGGACGAAAAAGCTCGTTTGGGCCGTAACAACTTCATCGTTCTACTAGGACATCTTATGTATTTAAAGTGAAGTTTTAACTAGATGCCTCTTAAATAGAATTTCTACAAATATAGGCACCACAACTAATACATTCGTGTTGTTGGTGGTTGTCCTAATGATTTCCAGTGGAGCAATCAGGTGTTTTTAAATCTGCCAGTTAGATCGAAGATCAAATCTAGATCTTCTCGGCCATTCGAGCAGGTCTCCAAATTTCAATTAATGAAACTTCAATTGCATTTAAAATTTACTAAGCTATATATTGTATTATAATTTTAAATAGGTGAATTTTATGGTTTTATAGATGAGAAGTATTGTTAGGCCTAAGAAATAAAAACTTTCTGCGAATAATGATTAAAGTTCAATTTTTGGAAGGCTGATAGTATCTTCAATAAAGTTTAAATTGCAGATTGCGGAGAAGACGGAAATTAAAACGGAAACTAAATTTGAGTTGTAACCGAAGAAGCCTACATGTCAAAAATTAATTTTTCGTGAAAGTATGATTTTCTTATTCTGAAAACGTTTATTGGTCAAAGTTGGTGGGGATTCTGAAATAATTATAGATTTAATAGAAAATAATTAAAAATTTGCTAGAAAGTCTCACTTTCTTTTAGATCAATTTTATTTGACTATAATATCAAAAATTTTAATCTTAATAGAAGTTCTTCATATGTGGATACAGAGAAATTTTGCCAACAATTACTTTAAAAGAAAAATAATTCTACAATAGTTAGTGTGTCACTTCAACGTTAAATACAAACACAATTCCGTTTTGATTTTTAACATCACTGTTTATTAGATGACAGCTTCAGTTACCATTTTATTCTTAAAACGTATACATTATAAAATATAATGGATAGTTCTTACCCCACGGCCTTTTAAAATGGAATGTCTTATAATCCACTTTTCGAATCCTATTGTTCTTGCGGGTATTTATTATAAATTTGAAGCACGACAAGGAAAATGTACGTCATATAAACAATTAAGTAGACAGCTAGGATGCAACTTTTCCCGGAAAAAGCTTTAACGCCATCTTTCAAAGTTGATAAGGCGTATCCAGGGACTTTACGGTTCGCAGTCGCAACAGATCAAATTGAATTCTTTCTCAAATTGCAACTGCAATCTCCTACTTCACTGAATAGAAAGTATTTCTTGATTCAATAGACGGAATAATCTGATTGGAAAATATTAAGAATTTCGCTTTTTATAAAACGGGGATGTTACAATCGTATTCGCTCAAAAACACAAAATATTTGCGTTCAAATCTTATTTCGCTGAAGCATAAGTATGCAACTGTAGCTAAACATTGCTTACATTTGCAATTTTTGAAAACGTAATACAGATATCATTAAATTAACATATATACGGTAATGGATATTGTACATACAAAGGTTATTCATGGAAGAATACGACTATTCCAAAAATAGGCAACCCAACATACGTGTCAGAAGATACTGCAATATCTAAGTTTTTATTGACTCCTTGATGGAGGTTTAGTGACTTAAATAAAGCTCACTCAATTCAAGCACAGTTTGAATAGTATGTATTCGAATGCAGAAAAAACCGACATGACCTTCGCAGTAACTTTTGAATTTTTTTTAAATTGTACTCTGGCTACTATAACAACAACATGAAGTTATAGGAGCTGGAATTTCCCCATCTCTGATTCCTGATAAAGGTGGAAAAGTCTAATATTACACGGCATAGATATATCTAGGTAATGGTATACAGCGCTGAACGGATTGCTTTAAAAAAATAATTTCAGTAATTTCACAATATCTGCATATTCGCTGTAGTATAGGAATATCTTCTTCTTTTTCTTCTTCTGTGTATAGGGCAATGGCCGGTTAATTACCTACAATGAGTAGGTTCTGTGAGCCCTCTTTGCACGTATGTCGGGCAGGGGGCTACCTAACCCGTCGAACAGAGAAGGGAAGTTCCACTACATGGTTTACGATAGTCAAAGATGTTCGTATGACAACCGGGACCAACAATTTTACGTACCCTCGGAAGCACGACTAGTATAGGTTATCAATTGATCTTAGTGAATTTTTTGAGCTTATATAGGTAAAATAGCAAATATAGATATTGATATACCATTAATTACCTTAATGGCAGTAAAATAAGTCAAAAAAATCAACTAATCCAACGAGTTTTAAGCAGAATATTTAAACATTATATCAGTTAAACACGTTATAATAATAACATAAAATATGAGGATGAGCAAACACGCACAGAAAACTGCTGATGAAGAGAATGTATGACAAGAAGAAACTAAATATTTCGCAGTAATGAAGAAAGCTAAACGGCCACGGAAAGAATTAAATCACACCCAGTAATTCACTGACGAGTACGAGCTTATTATTCTCAAATAGGCAACCCAAAATACGCATCACAATATGTTGAAGGTATTCTGAATCGGAGATGTCTGCTTGATACGTTGAGTATTTTATTTGACTTAACTTTTAAATATAGTAAGTGCGAACTACAACAAAAAAGTCTTATTTAAAACCATTATAATATATTATTGTCGCCCCTGCTGTCATACTTAGTCGTCGAGGATACTGACAAGGTTAAGTTGGCGACATCACGCGTCTGGAAAGCGGCTTAGTTGAGGGTGTCCTATAACATGTAGTGCAACAAGCCGTAAAAATGGTAGAGGACGGTTGTTCTAGGCAAGGTGTTGCTGTTAATTCTGCAAAGACCATGCGCAACAATGATCACTCAAAAAAGAAATCTTCATCTGAAGAGATTGCAACTGCGTGTACAAGAATTGCAAAGAAAGTTCAAATATTAGGAAGTAGCTCTCGATATCAGGCTGGCCATCAATCTCCATTTGGAAAGAAATACAAGAAAACCACAGAGGTATTATGGGCCTGCAGGAGAATGATAGGCAAAACGTGGGGACCCACAATGACGTACGTCTCTTTGATCTGATGGCTCCAAATCAGGAATAAAATACTAAAATCCAACTGAACACTACACCTACAGGACAAAATTCAATGGATATAGGAGGATCTTCCTCAAAAAAGGAAACTATACCAAATAATTCAGAGCAGTTGCTGAAATTAGCATCCTAAGAACGTACTCTGGTAGAATCAGCGATGGTTACGACTTCCGGAAACCTTTTATGGGAGTAGTACCTGGACAGAGCGGAGGAAAAAAAAGCAAGGGCTAAAAAACTGCAAAAGAGGTACGTGGTATACAGATGGATAAAAACAAAATAGTATGGTATGGGAGCGGGTATATTTAGAGCAAGGACAGGGAAAGTGTGATCCTTCATTGCTGCTTCCAAGCTGAAACCATAACCATAATTTTGTATACGCAGACAATGATAAATAGATGTTATCATCATAAAACCATCTATATCGCGTCTAACAGTAAAGTTGCTCCGAAAGCTCTACAGAACGTGGTAGGGTAGTAAAGAGATGTCTTGAAACAATGGTGATTCTGGCAGAACATAACAGATTATTCCTAAAATGCTAGACTGAGTGCCAAAAAATGCAAAAAATGGGCTAGAGGTCATCCTACTGGAGGTAAAATTTATTAATACATTCAGAGATTGTACGTAAAGGTCCTAGAAAATAGTAATCAGGTGGATGGAAGGATAAGGTAGCAATTGCAGCACCCATAAAATCACTATTGTGTTGTGTACATTAATTTAGGCATGTCCATGTGTTTAATATTTGGTAGTGATTAATGATGACCCGCAGATCTACCATTTTGTATCCTACCGAGCACTTCAAAGAAAGTGCTGGTGCCCCTTATATTAGATAGCGTTGCCTAAGTTTTCTGTGTTTAAGAGTGTCCATATGATCACTAATCCCTACCGACATATAAATCACGGCAGTTTTGGATTTTGAAAGAGCATCTGTGGACACTTCTTCTCCGACCGTTGTTTATGAAACATCGTTTTTACTTTGTCATATAAGATTATTGTAAAGATATGTAGCGTTTTACTTACACCATAAACACCAGGATACCGAAAGTGGCATCCATAACAAAACTACAACCCCAAGTACCGATAGGAAAAATCGGTACACAAGAATAGTACCATTCAAGCAAGGAGTATATAGAGGGTCTCATACCTCTTTGCCTTTGCGGCAAAGAAATCAATCTGTCGGGGGAGGTACAGTACCTGGGAGTTATTTATCCAACTCCAACCTTACCCACAACGAGCTCATTGAGAAAGTTGTTAGGAAAGCGGACACGAGGCAAACACTGGTCCGAGGGACCTACGACAAAGCATGGGGTTTAAGACCAAGTATGGTATATTGGATATACACCAGCTATTACATACGTGACTCTGGTGTGGTGGTCCAAAATCAAGCAGAAATCTACCAAATTAAAACTGCACAAGATCCAAATGTCTGCCTATCTAAGCATCATGGGGATCTTTAAAACAAAGCCTACCGCTGCAATGGAGACTTTTCTGGACATTTCCTCTCTCTACATTGTGATTAGGAGAGAGGCCAGATTAGGACTACACATATTGTAGATTTCGACATATGAAACACGACTAGTCACGAAGCACACGAGCCTGATTGGTAAAAAAGGGGTCCCATATTGGAAATGAAGAGTTACCATATGGCTCCAAAGACCTTGAAGCTACCCGCTTCGAAGTAATAATTTAGATCGAACAAAGTGGAGAGAACCCAGCTTGAATCTTCCGTTTGGTAGCCTGAGCTGGTACACGGACGGTTCAAAAACGGAGACGGGTCTTTGAGCAGCAATACATGGCACAGAGCCAAGTTTAAAGTCCAGCCTCTCACTTGTCAAATATGCCTCAGTATTTCAAACATGGGTATACGCGAAACTTCAGTGTGTTCGACAAAATAATAGAAGGGCTTAGAAAAATAGGCGTATCAATGTTCTATCCCTGAGCCAGACGGCTCTAAAAGCTCTTGCGATTTCAAAAGTCTCATCTAGACTGTTTTAGGAATGCTTCAAAGCCAATGAAATATCCGATGAGCTCGCAAGGCAGGTCTCAAATGGACCTTACTACGATCCGGAACCTGCCCTGGGAGTTAATAAGAACGCTATCGGCAGCTATGTAAGTGGATTAGTGAGTAACATAAAACTGACTAGACCAACAGGCCAGGATTAAACCATAGCAAGGCGTTTATTAACGGACCATGCACAAGGAGAGCTGCAAATTTGCTTGCATTAAGCAGGATACAGCTCAGGATCGTCATGGGATTCTTAATAGGACACATGATTCTAAAGGCACCCTTACAGAGGATCAAGAAAGTTATCGAGGACATTACATGCAGATTCTGCAATAAGGAACCAGAAAAGCAATGTATAATCTGCGCAGCTGCGATGCGCTGGCAAGAAAAAGATAACGCATACTCGGACGCCCTCAAGTAGAGCCGAAAGATTTCAGCACACACACAGTGAGAGAGCGGTATTTCTTGGTACAGTGAACTAAGGTCACCGATTGGGTGTTATAACTAATCAGGGTGAGCACAATAAACCATTTAGGCTGCAATCATTCCGAATAACGGTAGAAGAACCCAGAGGAAAGAAAAAGCACCTTAACACCATCGAAGCGGTAGACAGCTGCTCCTGCCGGCTTGGCAGATAAGAAGAGACACCAGTTTTATGCGACTGCCCAGCGTTGACAGTTAAGCGATATCGACACTGCCGGATGCATTTTTTGATACCCGTTGGGATAAAAACAGCACCCATCACTACCATACTTAATATTTTTAGGGATGCAGAACTGGCTGGATGAGTAAGTCCAATACGCGAGTAAGCTTTAGGTAGGCCTGAATCACATTTTATAGAAATAATAAGAAGCATTTCTGAGTCGTAATACCGCAAACAAATTTAAAAATTACAGTACCTTGTAATATTTTTTTTGCCAGTCACACTACCGCCCCTCCCACAAACCGCTTTACCATTAGTTCCTCGGGGGGTGCGGGTGTCTCCTACGTACTATCGATTCACGCAACATGCACGCTAATCTTAATTAAGCGAAATACGGTCGTTGCCTTAGCCGGGGTTTGATCCCGCGGCCAATCGACCGCATTTTACTGTGACCTCAACTGACAACGCTTGTTCACACTGCCCCATCGAGGTCCTTAATGCCTTTGCGATATGAATTTCGGATTACCTATTTTTAAACTGGCAAACTTGTACTCTACCGTGATTCAGCCTGTATAATTCAATGCAGTTTACGTGGGCAGAAAACTTGACTATATAAATACCAATGCATTTTATAGCAGACCGATTAATGAAATTGCAACTTCTTCACGCAATGCCATTAGTTTTCGCAGTCAACAATGAAAAACGTTTTTATTCATACAAAAGTATAATATAATAATATAATAATAATAATAAATATGACGCTGGGCGTTACAGTAAATATATGCAATATTTTAGCCATCGTTTGGTTAACGAAATGTGATTTCAGATTTCATCGAAAAATAATTATAATGCGCAAAAATGTATTCAAAAAATTGGAAGAAGCCATGGAATATTGTTTTTCGGAAGAAATTAAGGCGGACATATTAGCCCTACCGCCTGAGGTGGATACATTGACGGATGAGGAGGACTTTGATGATGGAGAACTTGATATGCTGTCACACCTTTAATCTTTACTACATACAAAATTTAATTTAATTACAATAACAACCTCGCAACTCCGCCACTGCTTAAATAGAAATTAACAAGTTGACAAATGCCTGTATCGCGGAAACCCAATCGAAGAAGGAGTAGGTTCCAACAAATAATTAATTATTAGGCGCCACCGGCTTGTAATCTACTAGCATTGTCCGAGGTGGTAAAATGGGAAGTCGAACCCTAAGATTGTGAAAAAACTACCTTTTCTATCTCGTATCTCCCTTATGTAGCTTATTTACAGATCGCTTGAAATAAAAGGAAAGACAAGTTGCAACTAAACCTCATTTAATGAATAAATATATAACACAACCCCCACAATTATAATCGTTCGAAACAATAATTCAAAAAACAACAGTCCCAATTTTACGTTCCCGAATTAAAAATTAATAACTTACTTGGGCAAGACTCAAACAACTTAAGAACTATAATTGCACTTAGTAGTACAAAATAATGTTAAATTTTTACGCAAATACGTCATTAGGAGGCCTCCGAAGAACGATATCATTCGATGATCATAAACACCTAGGAGTAGCAATGTTCAAACTGAGAACACATTAAAGCGCAATACCGTCCCACTCTTGGAGTACCCTATATATATGGTTTACGTAAAATTGGTTCCCCCGGTAAAGGAATTATTACAATTTGTACTTATTATCTATACATATTCTCTCTAAACCCCAAATAGTACAATATAATGACTCAAATCAAAGAATGATTTAATTACTAATCGTAGATAGTGAGAATATAAGTAGCAACAGCCAGGTTATAAAATTTAAAACATAAACAATTTTTATTTTCACGGCTATCATTACGACTGCACTCCAGATCTGTTATCACCGGCTTCAGGCGTGTCTGTTCCGTCTGTGCCAGTCAATGGCCCCAACGTAACTCTGCGAAGACTGCTTATCACTGTGGGCCAAATGGTAGAATGCAGAATCTTTTGGATTTTGATTACAGTTTTCCACCCGTGCGACGTATTTTGCCTAAATTTATTCGTTGGATATTAGAATTACAGTTCAGGAAAGACTTAAGACTGAACAAATTTCTATAAATGTTTAACTTACCAGTTGATGGGACTGGCATACCAAAAAATACCGTTTTGACCGGAATAATTTTTATATTGGACAATTAAATTCCTGGAGTATCAATACTTCCTCAATCATAGGCAACAACTCCGGTATAGTGAGTTTCAAATTGGAAAAATGCTTTCCAAATCGATAGCGATTTAAATAAACTTCACTCACTGTACACAATTACTGCCGATCAGAACGTCGATTTTTAAGTGACCTCTTTTCTAAACTAGTCGTTCAAACTTTCTCTTCCCCCCCTCAACTTCCGAAATTAGTACCCTGTGTTTCTGCCGATAGTGTCAACTTCGAAATGCAAACATTCCTAAAATTAATTCGCCACTAAATATGTAGAATGGGTTGTCTTCAACCAGGCGCGGAATTCGTTACAATGCCTACTGTTAGCGACATTCCAGGAGGAACCGAAGTCGACTGCATCAATGACGAAGGCGCCACACAGGATGTGTATTACGACGACGAAAACGATCATTAGCATCGTTAGCTGCTAGATGCAACGTTTCAACCTCTACTATAAGAGGACCTTCTACTTTTGCTACAAGTGGCGCGAATGATCTGTTACCACCGAAGCGAAGAGCCAAGACGATTATTCCGCCAAACTGGATAAATGTTTTCCTGTAATATCATCATAAATAAAAAAAGGACATGATGCCGTTCCTCAGCCAAGGGTGATCTATAATTATAACCGATACATGGGAGGTGTTGATCAACATGATTGGCTTTTAGAAAAGCATAGTATTTCGGTGAGGGCAAAATAGTGGTATTGCTGTTTGGCATTATTGATATGGCTGTCGTAAATGCATTTCTTTTATATCGAAACATTCATGGCAAAAAATCAATTTCCATAAAGTATTTCAGAAGATCTCTTGCAGTGCAATATCTAAAAATTGGACACGCTAAACGAATCCTCAAAGGTAGACCGCTTAGTTTCCCTTCAACTTCCAGGCCGACGGTTACTGATTATGTTAGGTACGATGAAAGGAGACATTTCCTGGAAAAACGTGAAAAGCAACGCCGTTTCCAGTATCCAAATTGTTCAGGTAAACTGAAGGCGTTTTGCAGCAAGTACAACGTTATATTGTGTAACATTGTGTTTTCCAAAATACCATCGACAATCATAAAGAAATCGCTTTGTTAAAATTTTAATTTTTCCGCAAATGTTTATTTTTGTTTGTCAATCCTTTTAATTCTCAATATAGTAATAATAATTACTTTTGTTTTGTTAGTGCTTGATAAATATACCGTTTCTTGAATTTTTGAATTTTATTTGTATTTACCACAATAATGTAGGTACTCATATCCTCCCATCATTCTATTTATTGGACAGCATTTTTTG
>JABXWE010029260.1:0-30351 GCA_014611495.1 Limonius californicus | reverse complement strand
ACTCCAGAGAAGATTTACTAGGCAGAATACCTCGCTGGTTTGCCATTGCCTTGCGAGGGAGAACGGCCGTTAAAAATCCGATGTTCTGGTCCGGGAATTGAACCCAGGACCTTCAGCGTAGAAGTCTAACGCGCTAACCTCTAGCCCACGGCCGCCTCGTAATAGCTTAAAAAGCTAAAATGAATTTGCCTTGGAAATTTCGACACTAATAAACCGTATTTTAACAAATAGGTTAAATTCAAAATAATTTATTGGGACAGGGAAGCGGATTTAAACTGTGCGCAAAGAGGAAGAAGGTTTATAATCTACACTTAATAAAACTGAAATCCGAAATAATACGAAACCAATTTGCAGACTATATATACGTAACTTTAGAAGGAAATATCATGAGGTATAAAGTTACATCAAAATAACTGAGCATAATGCTTTATTGGAATATTCAAGTGTAACATCACCAAGAAAATGTTGCTTTGAAGATGTGAACTGGAATAATTGTACCTCGAAAGTTAGGAGGTATTATTTGGTATGTAGTTTAAATGCCAACGTTTAATGTTCCAATTTTGGTGCTAGTATTTTCAACTACCCAATACTGTAGACCATTCAACGGTTTAGTAGCTGAATTACTTGACAAACTTGCATCAGTTTCTTATTTATAGTCGATTAAATTATAAAACGAAGAATTTGTTACTATTATTATTCATGTGGTCATAGTTGATTACACATAAAGAAATGTAAATAAAGTTTTAAAGTATAGACTTCTGTATCCGATTGGTCTTGAATCTCTCACTGTTTCGATCGGCCTTTCATTATTTGCTCTTGTGATGTGATCATTCCATTCTTTTCATCTTCTGTTTATGAATTTTATAATATCCGTTATATCATACTCCTTTCTTATTTCTTCCTCTCTTATTCTGTGCCTTATTGAATTTCGTGTTGTTGCTCTGAGTGTGTTCATCTCTGTTGTGCGTAGTTGTTGTTTCATTTTGCTTGTGACGGTTCCTGTTTCCGCTCCTTACGTCAATACAGTTGTTTCTATTTTTACCACAGGAGGTCGATAAACTATCCTGCCAACTGAGGCTAGCAACCTACATGGTAGAATTATCAGGTAGATGCTTTTGGAGTGAATTTCTAAGGAATGAGCTTCAAAAACACCTGCAAGTCTGTTTTGGAAATAGACTCCGGCGGGTATGCTTTTCGGGCGGACAAAAACATTTTTAGCAGGATGCTCAAATCGTGCCGACGTTTTATGCTCAGTAAAATTAGGGTGGATACAAATTGCTCTTGTACGCAATTGTTTGTACCGTTTCTTTGCATTATAGCTCGATGATAAAGTCGGATTAAATAGATACAACAGTCAATACGGTAGTTGAAAGTACCGTGAACTGTCTTTTATCGTTTGATACAGATAGAATTAACGCTTTTAACGTTCTCGTGAATATTTATCGTTCCAGCAAAAACGTTCTGGCACAGTTACTCGTTTCTGTGCTTAAAACGACTAACTTCGTTATGCATTATAATGCAATGACCTACCTATTTTCATCTTCGCTTAAGTTACTGGATATACCATATCTATATCCTACTGATTATGAATTTCTTTTAGATTGTTGTCTTTCGCATTTGGAAAATTAAGAGCGGCTTAGATGCACTTTAAAATAACATGGACATATCGAAACGTGATACTATATGCAACTAATAACACTAACTTTACTATTTTTTTTGACTTTTCCTATGTTACTCACTGCTGGTACTTAGTTACTGCGCCACACATGTACAATATATTTTTGGGGCACTTTCCTGTTGCCTCATTCTTTATAGGAATATTGGGCATAGAATTTGAGAAAACTATATTTTCTATTGAAAAGAACTTATTACAACAAGGATAAAATGATTTTCTACAAATTCTCTAATTTAAGAGACCGGTACTTTTATATGCACTACGGTGTCCTTTATTGAATCATAACTAAAAATCATAATAACATTAACATAAAAACAGATTAACAGATTTTTAAAACACATAATATAGTTATTAATAAAATTACAAAAATTTTAGATTACAATAAATTATCTCCGGCGCACCAAGCACCTACCCGAATTTTGGTGAAGTACTCTTTGGGAAACCTGCACGGTGGAAAACCTCTCAACATTAAGGATTCTAGTTTCGCTTAACTTATTCTTATCACATTAAAAAATGATTTAACCGTCTTCTCAATTAAATTCTTTACTATGATCAAGAGATGTATAGATTATTGATGTCGTAAACCCAAGTTATACAGGTTTTTCAAAAAATCTTGATTCCTTTTCTTCCAGCAGTTCCCTTTTTGTTGTTCAAAAATAACGGTGTCTTGCTTTTGTCTGCAATTTCATAAATACGTTAGGAATTAAACCGAACATAATATTCGTTGACCTCAAAATATGGTTTAGGAATTAATTTCCTTTGGGACAAATATTTGTTTGTTTGTGCTGAAATTTTGATTATGACTGTTTCTTGGTAGTTGCCTTGTACATTGTTTGCATTTAGATAAGGGGTCGGCACCATCTTCGATGGAACGGGCCACTTGAGTAACCAATAAGCGGTTGGGGGCATGTGACGGTGAACTTCATATAACACCTCTAAGAAAAGGTTTTTTGTAAGCTTAGCTATCAACCCAATGACTTTATCCTAACCCTTAAGTCGGGAGGTGCTACATTTTCGATCCACGAAATCTTGAATCCACTTCTGTGGGAAGGGCATTGCACCCGGGATGGCGAAGCTCCATTCACTGTGTCCGTTGGCGTGGTGGCGGCACTATCCTTTCGGTGAGTACCTGCGACCTATTGGGGTTGTGGTAAGTTATAGTATACCACGTCACAGATTCACTATTATGCAGTTTTGCTATTAGTGGAATCAATCGAAATGTGACAGCCGACAATTGGCCCTCCAATATAACACTTGCAAAATTTTCAATTTTTTGCTCATGTTTGTAAATTGCTTCCTAGTTAGTCATAATTTTATGTAATGCTAGTCTATTTCATATTGGTTTGTTTAAATCAGTCGATATTAAAATAAAGAACTATAAAAAGCAAAATTTGTTGATTACTTTTGGGAGAAATAGGGTGGAAAAGTGGTATAAAAATATTATTATTTGTCTGTGATTCACAAAAAATAAAATACACGATAAGGTTTTTGGACTATACATTACGCGGGCTCGAAGGAAAACAGGCCGCACTTAAGGTTCTAGAAGGTCACATGCAGTCCGCGGACTTTAGGTTGCCGATCGCTGATTTAAATCATAATAATCATAGATGTATTCAGTTACTGTTAAGGATAATTATTGGGCAATCCATACTTTAGTCTTTTGCTCTTAGACTACCTCTACTTCTCTCTCTCTCTCTCTCTCTCTTTTGGGGCGTCTATCACATTTCGGCCTACTATAGCTTTCGCCATTTTTCTCTGTTCCGCTATTCACCACCTTCAATTCCCTTTTCTTCTGACGTTTCTTCAATTCCTTGCTTTTAGCTTCATCTCTGTCTGCCTTTCTTTCTGCATTCTTTGGGAACCCATTCTATAGTTGTTTGGGTATTTCTGTTTGTTCCATCCTTTCCACATGCCCATCTTAATTTTGTTGTTTTAACTTTTTTATTATATCTTCTTCCACGACTTTTTTTGCTTCTTATTACTTCATTTATAACATGTTACATTCTTGAGATCTCTGCAGAGGGTCTCGAATAGTTTATTGCAACAGCTCTTAAGTCTTTTTTAGTTTTCTTACACTACCTAAAGTTTCCAAAATTAGAACATCAGTACAGTTAATGCAAATTTACCTAAACATTGTTATTTCTTAAGTTTCCTCAATCGGACTAATACAGGAACTTTAAGCGCTTTAAATTAAGCAATGCTGTCTCATTGCGACTTTTTAAAATAAATTGTACAACATAAAAGAAGAAGAAGAAGATCAAAATAACAGACGAGACAAGGAAAGGGACAACTAGACACAACACGATGTCTTATGGAATAAAATATGAGAGAAACAATTCTTAGTTTCTCTTGTATTTTTATTATTTATGAACACATTCCATAGCATAGTCGAAAGTATTGCCTTGTATGGGGGAGAGGTCTACCCAGTAACACACAGCTTGAGAAACAGAACAAAAATAGTTGGATTTGAATGTTTCAGAAGATGCTTACAAATTACGAACTGATATAGATGGAAAATAGATGAGATATGGAAAGAAATGGCAATTACTTCATCCATTACAAGAAATTTAGAAAACAGAACCCTTCATTGCTACTGTCACATAGTAAGAATGCAAGAACACAGATTGCCAAAGATGTATTCTAATGGTCGCCAAGAGGAAGAAGAAGTTGTTCGAAAACACATATAAGAGATATAATGGAAAAGAGAGATCTGCGACATCGCGACCGCCGAAAATGGAGTCTGAAGACGACGAACCCATAGAGGGAAAAGTGTCATAAATAAAAGAGGCCGCTAACATATATTCATGAATACAGAAAAATTAGATAATGTTATTTGAGAAGTCAAAAGAAATTTACCGTGTACTTACTATTAACTTCCGTCCAGCGATTTAAAAGTTTTGAATATATTTCTGAAGTATTCTTTAAAAACAAGCTGTTACGTGCAGGTATTTCTCTTTCCTGAAGGATGGTATGTTGGTAAAATGCTGAAAAATTGGTTTTTCCTATATAGGGTGTTAATTTGAAAACGTACAATATGTTATACCTCTGGAAGTAAAATAGCTATTGCACTTTTCTATAAAACGTTTCCATAACATGGAGAGGGTAATCATCATGACTCATAAGGTATCCTTCCCCATTCAGCCCATTCGGTTCTAGGAACCCCAACAAAAGAATTTCAAATGGTAATACCCACTTTGTGAAATTTCATTGAGAAGCTCTTACAAAATGCTGTTCAATAGTACCAAAAAATCTTTTTAACTTGTTTTGGAAAAATTAGAAAGCAAAACTTAAATGGTTTTGAACCAATTGTATTTCAAATTTCAAACCATTAGTTTAAATGTTCAAAATGTGTTTCAATATTCTCTATGCAATAATAAAATCTACACTCAAATTATGTCCGAACATGTTGGAAGAGTTGTTCTGGAATAACTCAGAGTTCCTAAATTATTCCATGTCGCAGTTGTGCAATGAACTGAGGCTGAATGTTGTAGACACCAGATGTTAAGTAACTTTACAGAAGGAAGTCTAATGGGACGAAAATCTCGAGATCTTGTTTTATTTATTTTTATTACTATTGAACATCACTTAGTTACCGTTCGACATTTCTTTGTTGGGTTACCTAGCACCTAAAGGGTTCAGTAGGAATGGTTACCTTATGAGTCATGATGATTCCTCCTCCACGTTGTACAAGCCTTTCCTAGAAAAATTCAATACCTATTTTATTTCCAGATATAAGACATTGTACGTTGTTTTAAAATTTACATTCTATGTAGATTGTTTGTGCGCTACATAATGGTTAATGTATTCTTATTTAATTTTATTAACCAAATACAGAACTTTTGACGCCTTTATATTTCTACCTAAGCACGAATCTGATTGAATCCCGAAGAAGCCGCATTTCATACTTGTATAACTTGTAGAGAAAACTAATTAAAACTTGCCGAATTAATGTGGAAAATTCTGTTATCGAACTCTATGGCAGATGTTCCAAACCGTGAAATTTGCGAATTGCTCCTTTGTTTATAAAACCATTCTGTTATTATCTTTTTAATTTTATTCATTACAAGAGGAAGCTTATTTATTGATCATATTACAAAGCC
Source organism: Limonius californicus (assembly GCA_014611495.1). Lineage (NCBI taxonomy): Eukaryota > Metazoa > Arthropoda > Insecta > Coleoptera > Elateridae > Limonius > Limonius californicus. Next base: position 24,576 of record JABXWE010029260.1, on the reverse strand, counting down.
CTTCATTAACGTTAATAAGAATGCCTGTAATTATGTTCTCGTTTGTTGTTTGTTTTCGTGTTTTAAGATACTGTTATAAAAATTGAAAATTAATTCTTACGACGCAATCGCCGTTTCTTGAATGGCCGCTTTTATTACAAAAAGCTTCTTCTTGCATACTAAACCGTACCTTCCTCTATACTGAACGACTGCTAAAAAAAGTTCTTCTAAATTCAACCTTCATAAGCTTCATTAATATTTATAAAAGATATTCTTCAAGTTTATCTCATTTTTCAACCGGATAATATATTTTACAGAATTAATCTGTATTGTCTCTCAAAGTAAATTTACATTTTAATTCATAGTTTAGGTAGACAATTAAAACAAGTTATTTTGAGCCGCTATTATGAAAGTTTAAGGCGCTGGGAAAGTACGATGCGGAAAATTGCATTGTCTTTGTGTATGTTAAGACAGCCTCATAAATATTCAAAAATCGTGTACTTCAACACTGCATCCCGGTAAACTTTAAATATTTCGCTCATCCCGAAACTCCTGCAGAATTCGGTTCCTAATTACTGTGTAGGTACGAGTTTATTTACAAAAACATATAAACGAGCAAAACCTAAATGTCCTATGTAACCAAAGCTGTAGAAATGTACACAAACTTGAGACGTGGTTAACCCAGCGAGGGTTCAGGGTCAAGGGTTGCGACTAACTAAATAAGATGCTCGATCTACTCGCGTTTTATAGAACAAATGCGGTGATGCTTGAAAACTTAAGGGTGTCACGAACATCTACACTTCACCGGCAAGAATAACATTGAAATGTTAACACAAGAGCATTTATAAATACGAGACAGCTTAAGTTGGAAGTAATTGACAGAATGGTGTAATCCAATAGGAATAGAAGTAACAGAGACCCCTGGGAATGAACTTGCATTATGAATATACAGGATGTAGATTAAAACATGTGCAGAGGGGAAAATAATACTTGATTGGGTACTATAAATTGACGGAAAGTTTTGAATGAATTTGCTTCCAACTTTTCATCAACTTATGTTTAGGATAACTGTGGAAGAACGTTAGAAGAATTTACAGAGTCACAAGTATAACTAATCAATCACGTTGCAGTTACAGAAAAAATAAGTCACAGAAAACATGAGTAATATAAATAATAGGGTAATATAGAAAAATGTGTGTTTCCCATTTAAACAGAGCGTTTGAAACATTTAGAAAGCAATTCCTTATAATAAAAACGTTAACACTGCCTTTAAAGATGGCACGAAAACTTTATTTGTTAAACGCACAAAAAGCCAACATAGAAGAGACAGATGAACAAACAAAAACCGAGTACCGCTAACCCTAGAATAAACACAGAGCCACCTTCTTCTTCTTCCCATGGTACTACAGACTTCAATAAACCTTGATCTTCCGCTGTCTGGTGTTGCTCTCGATGTTGTTCTTCCATGTTATTCACGGTCTTCCCCTTTCTCGACTTCTTTCAAACGCACCTCCAAAAATTCATTCTGTTACTACTAGAGATGTTTTATCATGATCTACAAACGCTATTAGAGGAAATACCGAAACATGACAAAACCTTTGTAATGGGGCATTTCAACGCAAGAATCAGTAACGAGATTATTAACGGTTAAAGCAAAGATTCAATGAAAATATTGTAAACGAAAACGGCGAAATGCTAATAGACACGTGCGCACAAAACCAACTGCATCAACAACACGTATTACCCATATAAGTCTCAATATATTGTGATGAATTTTGACTTGTTAGCTCGTTCGATGTCAATTTTAAAAGGATACTCGTACAGTTTTATGATGTCTTAGAATTCGGTTTCTTTGTGGTAAATAATAAGGGGCAGATCAAAACGCAGATAACTTCTTGCTTGGTTGGAAACACTGCCAAACTCGTATTTTGATATAAACCTATGACAAAAAGAATTATTGTTAAATATTCTTATTTAAGAGCTTAAATATGTAAAGAAATACGTATAGAAGGTACAATAAAATGCTTCGTCCTTAATTTTAAGATTAGCTCTGATATTTATGAAGTCACGAAGGAATTTACTGCATTATCGGAACAATTAGTGGAAATGTGTTTTGGACTATTGTGATGTAAAAAGTGTGTGTTTGAGGTTAATTTAGAATTTTTATAGAGTGTTTATTAAGTTAATACATGTTTGGACAATGACCCTGATAAATTATAAACATCTTTAATTATTATTATTTACCTGTCAAAATTAGAATTTCAATTTGTATTTAGATCCAAGTATCCTTTGATAATTTTTATGTAATTTTGGCATCGTAGTTATGGAGATTTTGTCCGCTGTTATGGAGTTTTGTTGACAAAACAATGTAAGAGAGAATTTTTGTAAATTTATCAGAGTACACGCATTTTCTTTGCTCCTAAAAATAATTTAAGGAAATAATTAATATTGTTAATTAATAAAGTATTCGTTCCTGTGTTTTAAAAAAACGAGTTTCATTGAAGATAGTGAAAGCTGGTTTTACTCACAAAGTTAATTTTTGAATAATTTGATCCTCTTCGAAGTTGTGAGATTTGGTAGAACTGCGCACCGGAATTTGGGACGCTGCTTCGGAGGCTGTTAAACAGGCCAAGGACGGAAATAAGAAATATTTATACTTGTATGAAGAGATTACTCCAAAAGGTAATACAATTATTACGTACCTAGACAGGAAGCACGAGATTACAGGAGCAGCGAGGCGACAACAGAAAACAACATTTTAAAACTGCCGAATGTTATTTAGCATTTTCTATAAGCATTTATAGGTTATAATACGTAGACCGACTAAGGTGTTGGACTGACTGGAATTTGCTTGCGTTTGGGTAGTTCATGTATTTGCCCATTTACTCGTAGTTATCCAATACGTTATATGTAGATCCGACTACTGAGATTTTGAGTAATCATGTTCGAGAGCTAGTCCGTGGTGTTTATATTTTTGTTTAATATTTGGCGACAAAGTTTAAATTTGTCAGCTGGCGCCCATTTAATTTCAAAGTATTAAAAGTTATCTTTCAATTAATAAATATAATTGCTAGTAGAAAGAAAATTTAAAATTAATTTATCTTTGTTTCCTCCTCCTTAATTATTAATGAATTATAACAATATGTACACCTGGTCAAACTCCAGAGGACAGCAGTCTGTGACCGACTACATTATTATCAAGAAAAATATACACTCCACACAAATTATGGATGTTAGAACACTAGGATCCGCTAATGAGGAACTAACCATAGCCTCGTGCTATGCAAGTTTCGCTGCATTTTAGGCGGAAATAAAAAGAAAGAACCAGAATACATAACAAAATTTAATATCGAATCAATAACATGTAATAGTACAAAATACCAATAACAACAGAGGCTGAAAGATAAAATCACCTTGAAGTCAATTAGATAAAGGCATAGCATCGAAGAATCATGGCAGAAATTGCATGACAATATTATACATGCTTCCGAGGAAGCACTTGGAACAAGAACAGTTAATATTAATATGAAGCGAAATACAAAACCATGGTTCGCCGAAGAAGTAAAGGCATTAGCAACACAAAAAAGACAGGCTTACCTAAAATTTAGGAGCAACAAAACACCAGAAGAGTTTGCCAAATACACTCAAACACGAAGCAATGTTAATGTTAGAATAACACAGATAAAAAGAGATTTCAGGGCAAAATTCTCTACAGATATGGAACACGACAATGGAACATGCTAAGAAGTAGAAAAAAACCAGTCAACGAGTATGTTCAAACAACTACCATTAAACCAAAAGAATGGATCGCATATTTTAAAAACCTGTATGGACCAACTGGAAATAATAACGATCAACCCGTAAATAATATGCTAGAAAACCATAATATCGAAGATCCTATCCAGAATGAACTCCAAATTACTAAGCTAGAAGTGGACAAAGAGATTAAAAAACTAAAAACAGGAAATTGCCTGGTATCGACAAAATATCAAATAAAATGATCAGATATGGAGATGACATATTGAATCGAGAAATAATTACCCTTTTCCAAAAGATAATAGACACGGGAGTTATACCCGAACGATGGGAAACACACATCACCATTCCAATATTTAAAAAAGGAATCAAGACAGACTCTAAAAACTATCGAGAAATATGCCTGTTTTATTATTAACAAAAATTATCTCTGAAAAAATTACCGATCAAATTGGCATTAGCGAGAAACAACAAGGTTTTCGACAAAACCGATCAACGGTCGATGCAATCTTTATCTTACGACATATAATCGAAAAATAAATCGAATTTAACAAACCAGCGGCGTTCCCATGCTTTGTTGACTTGACACAAGCATTTGATAGAATAAAGCTAACTGACGTTGTACACGTACTAAAAGAAAAATAAATAAGTCCTAAAATAATACAGATCATTAAACACAAAAAACGAATAATAAAACTAGGATAAAAATAAACATCAAATTGACCGAAGAAATCCCTACTTCAATCAGAATTAGAGAAGGAGACAGCCTAAGCCCCACATTATTTAACATCATGCTGGACGAAATTATTGAGAGTGTAAAAACAGCGGATAGGGGATATAGGATCGGGAATAGGGAAATAAAAATTGTGTGCTATACCGATGATGACATGCTGCTAGCAGAAAGTGAAAACGATTTGCAACCACTACTGTTTAGGTTTAAAACAACAGCGGAATAACTCAATAGGAGAATCTCAACAGAAATGACCAAATCATTGACCATCTCGAAAATCACCGGTTCGAAGTAAATTATCTATCGATAATAAAACAATAGAACAGGTTATGATTTTAATTACTTAGGTGTAAATACATCCAGCACAAAAGCCTAAACGGGGAAGTCCGAACATAAGCAATGAAAGCGGCAGCTGTATCGGGTTACCTACGAGATGTGATATGGAAAAATAAATACATGTCTGTAGAAGGTAAAACACGTATTTACAAAACCTGCGTCAAGCCCATTTTAACTTACGAACAACAGAGATGAAAAATCTAAGGTTCATAGCAGGCGTTACCGTACACGACAGAGTAAGTAGGGAAAACATCAGAGAAACCTGCAAAATTCAAGATGTGGTGAGATGGGTGAAAACGCGACGGCGCAACTGGAACGACCATATAAACAGACTAGCAAAAATCGTAAGAAAGAAAAGGCTGACCATAAAGAGATCTCCAGTACCACCCCCAAAACGATGGTATGAAAGTTGCACCTCAGGACTAAGAAGCAGAATTGGAAGAAAAACAGGACTAAGTCCTAAATTAAGAAGAAGGAGACTACTGAATGCGAAATCAGGTAACCCGCAATGGAAGTTAATTTAAGAAAATCACCCGAGCAAGACAACATCCCACTTCAAATCCTGTCCATTAATAATGACAGTATTTTTCACCCAATTATACTAGAAGCTTGGAATTCGGAAAGGATTCCAGACAGCTGCAAAGAAGAATAATTAAACCTCCAACGTAAGGAACTAGAGTAAATGTCAAAACTGAAATGGTATTACGCTTTTCAACACCATCAATACAGTAATGGCACAAGTCAAGAATTAAAAGTTACATGAAGCCTAAATTGAGAAAAGATTAACCTGGCTTGGGATCACATCAATCTTGCATCGAACAGCTAAACATGGAAATCCTCACACTACCTATTTATCGTAGACTTAGACAGAGCCGCGTATAATTTAATTTGTCGATCTAGATAACTCTTTCTGCATAATAGAGTACGAATTAAAATAATCAAACTCATGGAGCAGCTATACCGTGGAGCATCCTGTTGAGTAACCTATAAACGGAATATGAGCAAATCAATAGCCGTCAAAACTGGAGTTAAACAAGGATGAATCCTTTGAACAATTTTATTCAACCTTGTCCTAGACTCAGTCATCATTAAAAATATAACATTCATCGAGGTATATATGAAATTTGCAATACAATCAGAAGACCTACATTATGCTGACGACATATGTTTACTATCACAAACCTTCAACGACATGAGCACTGAAGTAGAAGCAGCCGAAGTAGGACTAAAATGAACGTCAGAAATTCAAGGAAATGTGTTTCAATAATCAATGGAACAACAATACTCCTGCCAAAATGATCAATTGAGGAAGTCGAAGAAGTTCAATAAAAAATCGAAAAAGCAAGATGACCGTTTGGAATATTCAACAAGATCCGAAACTCACAATATTCCGTTAACACGAAGCTGCGACTGTTTGATGCAAATGTAAATCTATAATATTATAGGGTTGACTTACTGGAAAATTACAAAGAAAACGACCTGTGACATAAGGTAAAGCAAAATAGGGGTGTAAAAAAATTCTTATCACCTGCCACAAACTAATACTATTAGGTAGGTCAGTAATTTCTACTCAGTCTGTTGTTGAAGCTGGCAAGCAGTGTTTCTACCAAAATGGAAAATTTTACGAACATTGAACTTACTGATGTTGTTCTTATTTACGGGGAAGTTCAAGGAAACGCTCTAAGGGCAAGGCAAATGTACTTAGAGCGATATCCTCAGCGCCGCATTCCAAACAGCCGTACATTTAGTAGAATAGTCCAACATTTACGGGATTATGGCACGTATCAACCACAAAACCACCATCGCGGTTGTTCAAGAGCAGAAAGGGTTGTTAATGTAGAACAGCATGTCTTGGAGTTAGTGGAGGAAAGTCCTAGTGTTAGCACTAGAAGACTTTCGTCACAAAATGCCTTCTAATTACAAAAATGCCCTACTGCTTCAATTAAACCTTGACCCCTCCCAATTCCGTAGTTTATCACAAGCCAGACAAGTTTGTACGTGTTTGCCACTTTGGATTTACTTTACAATAATTAGGTAATAACCTTCTACAGCATAAATGCATTTTCTATGTATCATCAGCAGTTCCCAAACAAAATTTTATTTTATTTTTTAATATCATAAAATAAACTTAGGATGATTTTTGAAAAATGAAATTGAATTCTACTTGAGCCAATCTATTACTGGTTTATGTATTTGTACCCTGTATAATAACTGCCTCTGAAATGGTTTAAATACTTGTCCAACAAATTCTTACTTGCAGGAAATTACACATTTAAATTCAAACAGGTAGAAACAGTAGTGTCTCTGAAAAATGTTGCAATATTGTTGTGGTTTCAGGTAACAGCTCAGTAACAGCGATTTAGACACGGCTGTGGAAAGACAGAATCATCATTTACACGAATTTCAATAATAATAACATATCTGTAACAGTTTTTGAAGCAAAGTCAGTAATAGTGAGTATGTTCCCTCGATTACATGTACCTGCATTACATAGATAACTATCTACATTAAATTATAATTTAATATTTAACAAAACAACAAAGTGATATAAACCGTTTAAACGTGATATAAACAAGGAAATACAATATAACTTTCTTGAAAAATACTAGATTCAGGTTTATAGGAAAAATCAATACAAAAACTCCCCCAAAATGGACTTGATAAATATTTAGATGAGAAAGCAGCTGCAAAACATATATAGCAAAAGTGGGAAGATCCGAAAATAATATTAAGGAAAGCAACCCATAAAGCTTTACCTCTATGAAGGAAGAAGCACAACACTGTACGTCATTTACAGGCAATATTAGGAAAAATTAGGATTATTGTATACTGTTTGTGCAGTCATAAAAAAATAATGTTTCGCAAGATAATGCAGCTTCAGAGTCTTCACAGTACTGCATTTTAATTTGGTATGCGGAGCTGTTTACTCCCCTTAGAGTCAATCACGCAGCATTACACACTTTTGCTTGTCGGTCACCATTGGGCGGGAGCGGGTGCGGCAAAGCATGAACGCAACATCGAACGTGTTTTTGAATCTTTTGAGAGTGAACTACATGTTATGTTCTACTTGCTGGTGATGTAGTGTAATTTAGACACGGACTAAATATGTAACTTTTTTTAATACCTGTTGCTAAATTGCTGTACCGCGCTTCGCCTGAGCAACTTTATGTACAATTTTTAAAAGGATGAGATAGTATTTCCTCGTTTTTGTAAATTTATTTTCTAAATTCGACATATGTACATTAGAAATTGTTGCTTTCCCAAATTTTTTGGTATCACTCTCTATAATTGTAAAATATCTAAAGTATGCTTGTAATCTATTTTCAATTTTGCAATTAAAACAGGTCTATTATAAAGTCTCAACGTGTTCTGCTTCTATAATGTTTCCATATTTTTATAGTGTGTTATCTGTTTTATTAATAGTCAGTGCATTTAATTTCCAATACTTGTTAGCCAGAACCAATTACCACGATTTATTAAAGTAATTACAGTTTATTTTTAGTAGAAAAGAAAACTTTATTATACCCTTACATTGCAGATACATATAAAACATTAGAAAAAATAAAATCCTTCGAACTTCTAATATTGCGTGTATGAAGCAAACTCTACCATTAGGATATATATTCAACGCACAGTTGTGCAAGTGCTTACATAAACATATTGAGAGTTTCAATATCACTACATAATTAATTTAGAACTACTCGTATATCTGTGATAAGTTTTAAAATAAATTATTAGTAGGTGAAGGTGTGTGTAATAAGATTAATCCACGAATTTACACAATTTTTCGTATTCCCATATTTAAATTTATATGGCTTGATAATTATTTTTATCCATTTTTAAGACAATTGTGTATTGTTTGTGTTTGCTACAATTTAACGGAATAAATTTTATTTTCGCGGTATACGACGAACTGTAATTTGCAAATTGCTATTTTGACAGTCGCAGCATTAACGTTTCTATGATATTCACGGTTTGTAATCTAAAATTTTACAATTGAACATGTACGCTACTTTCAATTTTCAATTAAATCCTGGTTATATGAATTTGGTTTAATGCTGTAGCTAAATTAGCTGTACGAAATACTACCATATTCCCATTTAATTAAATAACTACAGTTGGGGTTATAAATCCAGTTTAATAGAATTTTTTGACGCTTCACGCCATTTTTCCGTGTGAAATAATTTAGTATTAGAGCCAATAAATTCTCGTAAAATCATGAACCTGGATTCCATTTATATAAGACACAATATTTTATAAAAGCTCAGATATGAAATAAGATTGGTTTTGCAGTTTGTCGTAGGAATATATAAAATAAAAGGTGCTAGAGATATGAGATTCTTTCACATGAAAATAATTTTAGAGCTGCAACTCTGCTTAATTCCGTATGTAATAACCTAGACTGTAGCTCTGCGGATAGCTTCAAACACTCAGTAACATATTAGCTTCGTTCTGAATTTATTGTATGGCATTTAATATGGAAGTACGTCGGTATCACACTGAAAATAAGTCTGACACATAGCCAAACGCTGTTGTTGCCACCAAGCAGACACCAAAATTAAGACACGCAAGCTCGAGTCATTAGGAAAAAGATGGCACATTTAGTGGTATAACAGCAACATCCTTCCGTAGCCATTAGGTGAAGTATAGGCGCTAGCGCGACTTGGCAACACTGGCACCACATACAGTAATAATATCATTATCATGCAGCGTTTCCCAAACTTTTAGGTTTCGCGGCACCTTCTTTAAATATATTATGATACACGCCACACTTTCTAGCAAGAGGGAATCTCGAACTTTCCCGAGCGCTGTAGAATGATCCAGAAATTATGACAGTGGGAACAAAACTTATACGACCACGATGCATCTTCAGTTACGTTAGTTTAATAGTAAGCGTAGCAGCGCGTAGCCGCATCATATTTCGTTTGTATTCTGTTGCACCTGAGTGGTTTAAAGTTTGTACAAATATTTTTCAAGTATAGAAAAATATGTAATCGGATCTAAACGTAATTTTGAGCTTGCAAGTACATCTGCGTTTGAAGATAAAGAAGAATTTCCAAAGCAAAAATTAGGAAATATAATGACAAGTATTTGTTTTTGAATTTATAAATACAGTCGTTAATGGCAAAGAGCGATCGCAGTGTGTAATATGTTTAAATATTTTGGCTGCTGACAGTATGTAACCAAATAAACTACAGGCAGGCAAAATTATGCAAATAAATCTAGCGATTACTTTGTGAAAAAATTCAAAGAGTATAGTAATCACAAGTTGGCCTCTAATACAGTTTTGTCGTTGCTTTAAAAAGCTCTGCTTGCATCTTCTAAAGGCGCACATCGCATAGCGAAGTGCAAGAAACCTCACACTATTGTGGAAAACCTTATTCTTCCTGCCTCCGTTGATATGGTTGTAATAATACTATTAGTAGGCGCTTTGATGATATATCATAGGATCTGCAGGAACAGATTGTTTAGGAACTTACAAATAAATTATTTGCTATTCAGTTACACGAGGCAACGTTGCTGCGATAATGCAGCTGTAAGCGAGGACTTACATTTCTGCAAAGAAATTGAGAAGAAAACTGCAGGTGCGGATCTGTTTCAAATGAGTGCTACTTATATACTAAACTCTGGCCTGGAGTGGAAAAGCCGTGTTGGTGTTTGTACCGATGAGGCACCGTCGATAGCAGGAAAATATGATGGTCTACAAGCACTTATACGCAAAAAGAATCCAAATGCCACTTGGCACCATTGCAATTGCGAATCTCATTGGTTATCACTTAGAAAAGTTATACAACAGGTCTTTGAAGTTAGGTAGGAAATATATGCTTTTTTGAAAGAAAAATCTCAAAGATTGAGAGAATGTAGGTGATGAACTGTTCATTTTTGAAAAATTAAAGATTTTAAATACCCAGTTACAAGGAAATAATACTCGGATAAAATTAACAGCTTCTCGCGAAAATTGGAACTTTGGTCAAACAAGATAAACAGTGAAGACACAAAAATACGTAATAATTTGAAAAACTTATTAATAATAATAAGCTAAGCCATACAAATGTATGTGTCATTTTTAAATGTATAGAACTTCATTTAAAAACGTTATATAAAACTTTTAAACGTTACCTTTTTTAAAATGATAGTTTTCTGATTAAATATGAATGGATAACAAACCCATTTGAAGCTACACCTACAGATTTATCGCTGGAAGAAGGGGAACAATTAATTGATGAACATCAAGTACAGAAAAGAAGAGACCATTTTCGTCGACAACCATTGCCGAGTTTTGAATTAACTCGCAATAGGAACTTCCAGCGTTATTCAAGAGAGCTATTCAAATTATATTGCCATATCCTGCATCTTATCTTGGCTTGTATAAAATCGAAACAGAAACCGACTCAACATCGAACGTGAATTAAACGTAGCGGATACTCATTTAGAATCAAATTTGGACAAGTTATGCAGTTCAAAACAGGCACATTTAAGTCACTAGTTTGTTTAAATAAACTGTTAGTAAGTTTTATGTAGTTCTAGATTGTACGCTTACAGTCATTATATGAACAAAATTTGTATGTAAAAATAATATGCCAAACATTAAGAATTAAGGTAAAAGCAGCTGTATCTAAAACGAATTACCATAGTTGACTAACAATCTAGAAAAATCCATCTGATGTTGGAGAAAATTTGTTGCTGGCTGAAACGAACCTAGCGGAAGATTTTATTGCTGAAAACTTCAGGCCATGTAGTGTCTTTGCCTTCAACCGTCACTTTGATATTTTCAGTAGGTATTCTAATAGACTGACGAGATGGCATGAAACAGGAATACTCTAATACGTTCTTCTAAGAAAATTCGCCTACTTGACACTAGAATCTCTGCATTACTATTATGCATAAAAATATTTCATCCGTATTGAGAATATGCTGCACTAAATTATAGTACGAAATAATACAAACGCGAACAACAGCAAGATTGAAATTGATAGATTGTATATATAATTTTTTAACGTCATTTTTTAATTTTTGCTGTCAACAGTAATAACCATTACTAAAAACTATAATAAGCGAAATATTACTAACAGTAATAAACGAAACTGACAGTATAATAACTCGAATAAATTGGTAAATGATACTTTAACACCTATGAATAGGCTGAAAAACGATGACAAAATGTAAGTATAATGTTAATCCTTATGTTTAGTCACCCTGGTTATATTACTGAGTAAATATTTGCAAAGCCGGTAATAAACGCTGTAAGTTTGTTCACTGTTTAGGTTTCCTTCGAAAAGGTGTAATCCACATGCCATCTACTCAGCTGAGTCCAATACATTCGTGATTCTTTTTTTTCGGAAACATATAACTATTGATACAAGGGCTGTTCTCCTTCTGCTGAGCCTATCTAGCAGACTGTGATAGTTTGAAACAAATTTTAGTTGAAATTTTAACGCAGTTGTTTACAAGTTTAATTACAGTGAAAGTTGTGAAATATACTTGAAGGTTATTAAAATACATAATTTTAAAGTAAAAAAGAGGCGGCCGTAGGCTAGAGGTTAGCGCGTTAGACTTCTACGCTGATGGTCCTGGGTTCAATTCCCAGTACCGGAACATCGGATTTTTAACGGCCGTTCTCCCTCGCAAGGCAATGGCAAACCAGCGAGGTATTCTGCCTAGTAAATCTTCTCTGGAGCAGAAGTGTTTACACTTCCCGTGGTTCGGAGCCCACGTTAAGCTGTAGGTCCTCTATGTCTGTGGCACTCTAAACGCGCAACACAGGCATAGGAGAGAAGATCGCTACGTCTCGTAAGAGACAAAGCACCCTAAGAAGAAGAAAGTAATACTTTCCCTAAGAAATCATGGAATTGAATAACGAGCATTATCGAGCTGTGAACTTTTACAATTTCACGCGTCGCTTAAGCCGTAAAGAATGTTTTGAGGAAATCAATCGACTGTTTCGTGACAAGTCGTGGTCCTTAACTACCGTAAAGCGGTGGTACAATGAATTTCAACGTAATCGACTTTCCTTAAATGACATCTTTCGAGTTCCTAAGCCATAACGACAGTTACCGAAAAGAATATTGGTCTTGTACGAAACATGATTGAAGAGGACCTCCATGTTACTGCCAGGCGTATTCAAGGAACTTTAAAGATAGGTGTGAGAGCAATTTGACTCCAGTTCAAAAAGGAAACCATGTGGCATGGTGCAAATCTACATTGGATCTAGCTGACCATGGATCGTCCGATTTGATGTACATCATTACAGGTGATGAAATTTGGGTATACTGCTATGATCCCAAAAGAAAGCACCAGTTGGCAGTTTGGGTCATTGAGAACGAATCGGCTCTAACAAAAAAAACCCGAAAAAAATTACTGGACATGTTTCCACTGCAGCACTGGAGGATCGTCGTACTGTTAATGCTGAAGTTAGCTACAGTTTGTTTGCCTCAAGTTCTCCAAAATGTTAGCGAAAAACGTTCAAAGAAAGAATCACCTTGCATCAAGATAACCCTCGGGGCACACTGCTGCTCGAACGACTGAGTATTTGACTGCCCAAAACATTGAAATAATGGGTCATTCGCCGTATAGTTCAGACCTAGCACCTAATTTTTTTTTTATTTCCGTGTGTAAAGAATAAGTTATGGGGTTTATGTTTTACATCGGCCGAAGAAAGGGTTGACGCATCTAAAAATGAAATAAATAACCTAACGCGCGAAGATTGGAGAAAATGTTTTGAAGATTGTGGATGAGAATACTTTGAAAAATTATAAATAAATGTGTTCTGTCAATAAATTGTATATTACTTTACTAGGCTTAGCAGAAAGAGAACAGCCCTGGTATATACATGCAACAATTTAATACAATGGACCGTTTCTTAGCAATTTGTGCTGACGAAGTGTTAGCATTCATAGATGGTTCTGTGCTCATGTGTATACGAACTGTCACGTCTTGTAATTTTCTGGGTCTATTTATTATTATTATTGGATTATTATAGATACTGAGCTCATAGGAGGCAACACTCAGGCCAGTTGGCCCTTTATTTATAGTGGCAGTTGTAGGGCTTCCTTGGAAGATGTAGATTTGATCTTCTAATAAAGATCAAGACCTGACGTACTGAGCTCCTTAAAGAGAAATTGCATATCCACATAATACATAAACCGAGCTTTTCTCTTTAGTTTTACACTTTCTATATCGGCATTATGTATAATGCCCAGCGTGGTAAAGTGTTTGTTCAAATGACTGCGAATTAGATATCCTAGGTTTAAAGGCAAACTTGTTAGATTTTAGGAAGATCCTTGTAAGAGGTCTTGCCAGCCTAAGCTATTGTTGGTTGCCCGTCTGGAATGTTGATTTTTAAGCTTCCCATTGGTGTGTTCTGGGGCAGAGGAGCAAGTGTTGCAACAATATGAGATGATATAGCCACAACAAGCAGTGTAAACTATGTTTTAGTTTCGAAATTCCCTCTGGATGATTGGTGCAGCAGAAGCTATTCATAATTGTAGTAATTAATCTATGACTACACTTACGCGTAGCTTCTGGTGCACCAATCTTCTAGAGGGTACTCTGAAACTAGACTATGTGCGTGAATTCATAATTTTTTAAATTTAATTGTTTTATTTATAACTATGAAATAATTGTTGCCAATATTATAAATTATATAGCTTGAGTAAAAGTTCACGCTTTGTACACAGAGAAGCTTTAGCTATTGTTAATTGTACTGTATTATTTTAGTAAATTATTGAAACATGTTAGTGTTACACGTTGTTCTGCTAAAATTTTATTGGTGACGCTGCGCATATAGGAACCATTTTCCAATATTGAAGTTAATTGTTATGTTTTAAATTTGCGACTGCAGTTTAAAAACACTTTTCGCGATTGTATGTAGCACTATTAAAAACAATTGTACTGTACAGTTGGTTGCCTATGTTAAACCAAGATTCCTATTAGGAAAATACTATAGCATCATTAAATTGTTGCCGATGAGCCCTCTGTAAGCTAGGAAGATTACAAAACATCACTAGGATAGATTTTGCACAAAGCCAATTACAACATGTTAATGCGTTTACTTAAAATTTACTGCATACTAAATTTCCCCAAATTATGCTCCGTGCTGAGCCTCGCTGACTCCGAGAATAAATCGAAGCTTTTCGATTAGGATTTTTTAGCAACCGCAGTGGACGACCCTTTAATTGCTGCCGGTCATTAAAAAGCGCCTCACGGTCTCTGATGGATCTATCAGGCACTGGAATCTACTTAATTTCGCACAATCTTGACAAATGCCTCTTTAATAGGCATCGCTTATTCATTTACCCCGGCACGCCATGCTTCTGCTGAACGAACAAAATTTGAAGTTGCGTCGATAACAGACATCGTAAGAGACCTCCCGAAAATCCATTTCAGTTTTTCTATAAAAGAAATAGCCGTGTATGATGGGCCATCAGTTACATTTTGACAACATATAGCGGTTTAAAGGGCCGAGGGGAATAATTTTCGACTTCATCTTTGTCTTATGTAATGTTAGGGGTTTACTTAATGTGCAGCGAAGTGGGATTTGGAATTGTGGTCGATGATGGCTGGTACATTCTTTAGGGGTGGTTTATTCCTTATAACGAAAATACCTAAATAATTGTTATTAAAAGGATTTCCAAAAGAAAAGGTAGTTTGTTGCATTTCTATTAAGATAGATTATGTCACCAAACTTAATATTCTTCTTATTCATAAAACTCAATATTCAACTAACACCGTTTTAACATTTTTTCTAAATACAATTTCTCTGTATTCTCTCAGAACTCTTTGAGTCCTGGTTTTTGTATTGTTTGCATGCATTCCAGTAGATCTTCATAACCTTCTACTCTGCACGTGCTGTAGGAACGAGACTGTAGCTTCCTTTCTTGGAATCTCAATATGGTCTCTTCTTCTTTAAAACTATGATCCAAAAACCAAGTAGTCCATGCTGTGTTTTCAGATTTTTATGCAGTTGCATTCTGTCTGTATATAAGCCATCAGCAAGTAAAGCTGATTCACGTTCTCACCAAATAACTGTATTTTTAGAAATTCTACAAACGAGTATGGTTCCAGTTAAGTTACTCGTCGGAATCATAGAATGAGTTAGAACTATATATAATATATATATATATATATATATTGAGATGGTATTGCGTAGCTTAATTAATTAATTATTTATATAAATAAAGGATACATGCATATTAAATCACATCTTAAGGGTTGTTTCTTTTGTGGAAGGTTTCTTTTGATTCACTTTGATACAGACTTGTTTTTTGTTCGATTGAAATTACAGTTGAGGCATATGCTATGGTGTTCAGCACAAAGAATGAATTTACAAAAAAGTAACCAACACAACAAAATATTATAAAGGTGACTTCAGGTCCAACTCTAGGATTTTAATTCATAATCACCTTATATGAGATTATTTGAAGCTGTCCGGAAGGATTTTATTTGTAGCAGTTTGGAGATCAGATATGGATGAAAATTAGATTCTTGAGAAATGCAGTTTGTGTTTTTGTGTTACTGAAATCAAATTGTGTGTTATAAGTGGCGTCAAAATATACCAACAACTTTATGATTAATTTATATGTTTAGATTTATTTTAAAATTAATTTTAATATCAAAGTTACTCTATTGCAAAATTCTGGTGTATATGTATGTATCTATAGAGATATTATTATTATTAATGTTTTTAAAAAAGAGAATCAATAATTTTTTTTGGTCTTTATAAAAATAAATTGTAAACCCGTATAAAAAGCTTTTCCATTTATATTAAAAAGGTTTAAAATGTGATACTACAAAGTTTTGAAAATCTATTTATAAGAACTGCATACCTGAGAACTCCTAGCTGTTTTAAAAATAAGCATCGAATAGAAGGACATCTACGAGACGTCGGGGAAATTTTCCTGGGGTGCAGCTTGGAGAGCCCAGAATCCTGTTGAGGCTGGCATTACCAAAGTAAGTCTAGCAATTACCAATAAGGAATGATTAACGATAACTTCGGTAAGAAGAACGTATAACATCGTACCTGTGAACGTCAGTTTTACCTTTTGTGGATGATATTAAAGTGTTTGGGTTTACTTAGAAAAATAATTCATATAGCACCAGCCGATTGTAATTGCATGGTAGCAAGAGAAATTAAGTAATTTATTCTTACCAATGTATGTCATGCGAAGTAAGCAATTTTGACACATTCTGAACCGACTATCTGAGGTGATTTTTGTGTTCTACCGAGCTAACAACCGTGGTATTTGTATTGGTATAAATATTGTATAAACTTATATCGGCTATCTCATATTTAGCCTGGCGCTCAAAGTTAAATTGTATTTCATAACTTCTGAAAACACTTATTAATTTTTATGTCATTATAAGAAAATTGTTAAAACCAACATAATTTATAATTTCATTTATTTATTAAAATACTGTCACTATCATTCATCTCAATATATAAAGTATCTGCCGGTACGTAATAAAACCCCACTAGAAGTTTAACGGTAAGCTGAAGTACCATTCTGCCGTCTATTCTAATTACTTAGGTAAAGGTTTAAGAACCCACTTAACAGACCACCCTTTTAGTTCATACATGTAGAAATTAAACGAAGTACCCAAAGAGCTACGCTTTCCACGTGAAAACTACCATGTCTACGGGAAGGAACCATAATTGTAGTAATTAATCTGTGACTACGAGTGGCTACGGCCACAGCAGCTAACCGGCAGATGAGCTTACGTATCCTGTTCGAATTCCACTCTAGGAGTAGGGGCGAGGGTAGCGAGAGGTACTTCTTCACGATCCCTGTGAAAGGACATACTTCTTCAGGGAAATGGCGATCCTGCCCTTACAAGCCCTGAATTTGTCCAATACTCCTGTTATGTTCATTTGATTTTACCGCTTCTTACGGACTAAAAACTTATTTTAACTGCCTTAAGTCGATTACTATTTTATTATTTCCAAAGATTAATTTATGGGAGGTCAGTTTTTCGGAACTTAAGTGAACACGAACAAGAATGTGTAGTCTATATGCCGATCGAAAACAGTTCTTAGAATTCTTTGTCTGCAAAAGTGGCCCCGAAATTCCTACGCTTCCCCCGGAAGTTCCATGTTAATTGTTCTAGAATTCTTGCAACATATTTCGTCATATGGTGAAATACTACAGCTGTTGGATATTTTCGTTCGTATTTTTCGGCAGTCGATTGAGATCTCCGCTCGACCAGGTTGCTTGTTAAGACCTCAGCGCCGACGACAAGTACTGAAAGTGAGTCAACCCGAGCTTCTGAGAGCGAACGCACGTGGTTTTGATCCAGAGTTTTTTGGCAGCGCTTCTGCTAACTTAAGCTGCAGTATCGCTTTTCTTGCCTGGGGCAGAATATTCTCGACATTGAGTCGGATTAAATATTAGCAGAGTATAGCGCTTTAGCAGAGACAATTTAGTGAATTGTTTTTCCACCTATATCGGATTACAGCCACTAACTCCGTGAATACTCATTAAGCTGTTGCCACATTCAAACCTCGTTCAACGAAGATTTTGTTCCGGACGGCAAGAACATCCGAAATTTCCCGTTTCTCGAAGAAAGTCGCGACCCAGCCTTCAGGAGCGTGCTTGCGATTTATGTCTGCTTCTCAAGGACCTAAGAACACCCCAAATTGTGCTTCTCTCTCTACTCCCTACCCAAGAAAACTAAGGTAAAACTTGGGTACACAATAAGCCTTATTGGCTGTAGTGTCTCCGGAACCAAGGGTAGACGGACCCAGGGAGGAAGAAAAAAAAAGGTAAAACTTGCCAATTTACTACAAAGTGATTGTTTTCTCCTGTTTACCAGTGATTCGTTGGTAACTAGGAAATGGTACAGTTTAATTCCCTTGTAATATTAAAAGCAAGGGAACCTTCAGTTGCCCAGCGTTTCCTTACTCGTTAAGGTTAAAGTTTAATTAATTCTGTAAACTCGAACGTCGCTGGCTGCGTGGATCTGTTCATTAAAGTAAATATCGGAAGCCAGTGGCGGCGAGCTCTTTGGTTCGGACGTCCCAACACGAGTTTGTTCAGCCCATAGTTTTTTTCTTGCTTGTTCTAAATTGTACTATTTGGGTGCTATATTTTACTCAATAGATTTGGACGCAGTTAAATTGTAGTACGATCTTTTATTCTGGTGTATTTTACTGTGTGCATGAACTTTGTAAACATTATATACAGGAGGAGTCACAATAAAGGAGAGTTCGATTCCCGTAAGCTGCTGGTTTCTCGGCCCTTCTACGAAAACCTGCATTCGGTTGTAACCTGGAGGGTGGCGCCCATTAATTTCGACTTACGGGGTAAGTAATACAACTACGTTAGATGTCCTTACTTTGAGCGTTTCTCGTGAACCAGCCCTACTCATTCGAGTTAAGACGAAGGCACTTCCATCTTTCCTGCTGCAGTCCGACGAAAAAGCTCGTTTGACCCGTAATACCCCCTCCCCCGAGAAATGATGCCCTTTGCCCTCAATCCCACCCAATTGCCAAATTACCCTTTGCTATCCAATTTCCCACCTTCCAACCCTTCTAACCAGCGTGGAAGATTATGGCTATTACACCCCCAAAATGGCGAATTTAAGAATGAATGAAATAATAATGGATAGGAACCACAATTCCAAATCCCACAATTTTAAGGTCTGCTTCACGGATTCTGGGGAAGGCAAAAATTCACAACAAAGATCCCAACCAAAACGACATTGTTCGTAGCAACATTTAATATACAAACTATGCAATCCGGCTACCGACTAGATGAACTGTTATACATTAAATGGGACTTAATAGGCCTAAGCGAAACAGGGCGACCAGAACACCGAACAAGTGTCACACTTACATCCGGACACTTCTTATATTTAAACAACAAGGGAAGAAACACACAACTGGGGGCGTAGGCATATTAGTAAATAAATGAGTGAAAGATTGAGTCGTAAAAATGAACTCCATATCACCTAGAGTCATGTATGTGGTCTTGAAGATATCTAAAAGATATAGTTTCCAGGTTATCCAAGTATATGCTCCCACTGGTACTTCAAAAGACATCGAAATCGAACGACTACATAAAGAAAGGCAGAAAAAGCACAATATTCGATCATTATTGGCGATTTTAATGCCAAAGTGGGAAGTACCAATACCGACGACATCCCAAACAGGGAAAGTTTTGGTCTCGACATAACAAATGAAAGCGGAGAAGCTCTGATACATTATCTCCAACGAGAAGAATTTTTTTGCATGTACACCTTTAAAAAATTAATAAACGAAGATGGACCTGGAAAAGTTCCGACTCCAAGACTAAAAACGAAACTGACTATATTATCAGTAATACAAAATATATAATCTCAGATGTTACAGTCTCCAATGAATTTGATTTAGGAAGCGATAATACACCCCCAGAAATTTCCAACACTAATGGAACTAAGAAAATAAGAAGAGAAATACCAAAAAGAACTTATCAAAAAAACTTCTGCCGAAAACCGAACTAAATACGATGGGAGTAAACGAGTTGGAAGACAAGATTCGATCAGACTTTAAAACGGCTACATGAAAGATATCTCACACTAAGAAACATAAAATCAGTAAAATATCACCTTAAACTAGAGGCTTAAAGGAAGAATGAAGAACTATGAAAAAGGTACACTTGAATACACTGAATTAAAGAAACAAATCAAAAATAATGTAAGATAAGACATCAGAAATCATAAGACAGAACTCATACAAACAGTAACCGAAAACAATAAAAATATGAAAATTATAAGATCCACTAGTTCAATAGGAAGAACACGATTGCACCAGTTGAAAAATGAAAGCGGAGACGTAGTACAAGAAAGAGACGAACTCATATACATAGTTGAAAACTTTTAGGAACATCTATCTTCTTCAGTAAACCCAATACCAACTGATCTGCATCTCATTGCCGTTACAAATGCCGGATCAGAAGACATACCCGAAATGTTAAACGAGGAAATTAAACTTGCCCTTTGTCAAATGTAAAATGGTCGCGCTCCTGGTGAAGATGGTATCACTCGAAAAATGTTGCAATTAGGAGGAGCAGCAACCCTAGAAGCTATGAATGTTCTTCTGCATAAATACCTTCAAAGTGGAAAGATTCCCGAAAGCTGGAACAACGCACAAGTCATGCTGCTGCATAAAAACGGCGATACATTAAATATCGAAAATTATCGACCAATAATTCTCCTTCCAAACCCATACAAAAATCATAACCAATAGACTATCCAACAAGTTTGACAGGTATAAATCACCAAAACAAGCCGGTTTTTGCACAGGATATAGCACAACTGAACAGATACAAAACATCAATATCTCGTTCAACTGAAAAAAAATTAAATTCCTGACCCATAGGCAAAGATCAATATAAAATGTGAAGTATATTATTGATTTTAAATAATTTTATGATTAAGTTAATAGTGAATGTAAAATTGCTTTAGCGATAAGGAGAAGCACATAACAGAAAAGAGTGTTGATATCAAGGCTGTAATCGACGATGTTCGTACAGTTTTTAATTACTTCAAGTCTACATGAAAGTAGTTTAATAGCGCATAGTTTTAAAACTGTAAATACTGACTATGGAATTTGTAAGGAAAAATCTATAAACTACTACTCAGTCATGTAGTTATCGTAACGTCTACAAAGTAAATCCCGAGGGCTTATCGCTAAATTGCCGAGTCCTATAAAATGAACAAACCACTGTAAATAAATCTCAAACAGCCAGTAATAAGTAAAATTCAGCAACGAATAAATAGATTCTTTCAGGTTTAATATATCCAACAATTATTTAAACCATTCTGTTAAATATACAATTAAAGGTGTATTTTCAAACATTAATAATGATTTTATCAGTTAATAAAATAATGGGGTATAAATAAATTAGAAGCCAATCAGTTACAAAGTTCTGTTATCTACTTGTCGTAGTAAAACCGGAATTCCTAAGAAATAATCGTAAAGTTATCGTAACCAAGATCGGAGTTGTACTTAGCATACAATTCAGTGCTAGTCGAACATCAGGAATCCATTTTCAGAATTCCCCTTACGGTAATACAGTCTATAAACGTTTATAGCTCTATGTGTGTTTCCATAGCATGGTGACTTCGAAGCTTGATCGCTAGGAATATTTTTGGATAAACATTAGCCTGTGAGTTAATGAGGAAAAAAGCTCAGAATAAAGAGCAACGACGGAATTACAGCTTAGATAAATATACCAAGGCTGATATGCTAAAAATTCTTTCAGTTTATCCAGAACAATTCTGTTTTCTCTATCAACTTAGTCAACTTTTCGGATTTCAAAAAAATAAAGAGTGTACTTTATGTACTCAAAACACAATTAATCTGCTTAAGATTGTACTGCTCGAATAATATTAAAAAAAACCAGAGACAGCAATCAGAAATAAAAGCAGAAAAAACGAGAAATATATCAAATGTATTATATAGTATTATACTGTATAATTATGTAAATTTTTGTACGAGACTCCGAATTGACCGTGTTAAGTAGTGATAAAAAAATTCAGATTTATATGGTAAGGTTTATTCTTTCTAGGCAGATGAATGGAGGGTCCTCGGTGGAGTGGTGCGAATACGCGCTGCCACTCGAGATCACAGTGAAATGCGGCTCGATCGTATTTCACTTAGTTAAGTTTAGGGTGCGTGTTGCATGAATGGTTAGTGTGTAAGGGACGCTCGCACCCCACTGAAGTAATGCGAAAGCGGTTCCGGGCTCGGTGGAGTAGTGCGAATACACACTGTCACTCGCGATCACAGTGAAATACCTTGTATATTTAAATATAATTATTTGTTTACTTTTTTTTACGAAAGTGTATAGATAAACTGCATAGGCAGTATTTACTCTATTGGGTTGGTGGTAATAAATTTTAAAATAGGCAGGTAAAATGATAATTGCTCTAAATTACAAGTTCCTGAAAGGAATCGCAATTTAGATACCTAAATTGTCATGATAATACTTAGACATAGCAACTGAACTGCGGGTTTCAATCCAGAATATTACGCAGATTTTAAAAATGTAAATATATTCTGTTCTGCTTAAAGTCTAGTTTTTATACATTCCTTCTCAGGAGTTTACCTGCCTAGCGGATTAACGCAAAACTGCCTGAACTTTAACATCGACCTGCCTGTTCACTAACAGATTTTACTTAAAAGGCATGTTTCCTCGTTTTAATTTTCAACATTTTGGTAATTTATATTAGAATTAATTCCACAATCATATAAATTATTAAATATCTTTGCCTGGCATAGTTATACTACCAAGATACGTCGTAATTGGAAAGTCGACGATTATATTGAATAGTGTGTACGCAAAAATCAGCAGTATAGCGGGAATACCATGTGGTTTCCTTTTCGTTAAATACAGATAAAATTAAACCCATTGCCGATTTGAAAAGTTCCCGAGCTATAGTCTTACTAAGAATTCTGTTCCGCAAGTAATCGTTTTTGGCATTAAAAATATTTAATTTTGCCGGTATTATTCCTAATTTTCCAAATGCATCTTCACAACATTGTGCAATCCGCGACGTCCCTTTTATACTAGTCTTTTATCCCGACTCCGTATTAAGATACAAACCAACAGTTTTATTAAAAGCCAGCGAATATTATAAACAGTGATCGGTTGTTTAGAAGGTGCTTCGATTTATGAGACGTTAAAACAGTTACATTGTCAATAAATGAAGCAACCTTCTGTTGCCGTTTGTTTGTTAGATTTAATAGTTACATAATTGTATGTATGTATCATGCTGTGAACTCTGCTGTCAGCTCTTTCTTTTTTGTTGAATCGTACCATAAATATGGCAGCCAGTGACGGGTTGAGTCACAAGTCTAGACATCGGGCGGCCCATTTTCATTGTATAGTTAGGACCGATTCTGGTCCTGATTTGAACGTTGATGGTTTGTAAATGTATCACCTTTTCTTATTTTATACAATATACGTTCTTGCTGTAAGTACTTTCCTTTTTGTCTTGTTTTTAGTCAGTAGTATAGCGGTAAGGGGAAGCAAATCAGTATAGGTCTGACTCCTGAAGCTGTCGATATAGATATACTCGTATGTGTAGCTGCGCCAGGTTGGTGCCCACTTAGTCTGATGTGTACCGAGCATCGTATCAACAAATACTTTCCTTCTGCAGTCGCGTTCCGCAAACCTTCTTTCTATATTAACCGAAGAACGATTTTGGCTCATTTGGCCGCTAATAGCATGCGTTTCTGAAATCAAGCGGATGACTGCGTGACCGAGTCAGTTGCTCGTTTGACAGCGAATTAATTTTCTAACGCTGTTTAATAAACACTACAGCTCGGCTGCCCAGTATGTTTACATTCAAAATGATTTCAATCATTTACGTATAATTCAACATAAAATGAAACTCTAATGATTTTTCGAATTTGGATGTTTCAAGGATTTCGTGTTAATATTAAGAGAATATAATAAGAGAAAGAAGTCCAGACTCTAGCGGCTTATAATTCAAGTATGTATGCAGAAGTATTTCAAGTATAGGCAAGTTGCAGGGAAGTAATTCGGTTATGATTGAAGTATTATTCCTGTATTCATCGTTTTGATTTTTACCACCTGTCAAGCATCTTTGCCGACTCAACGAGTTTCTTTCATCTATTCGTATCATAAGCAATCTTCCGACAGTTATTAGCAGAAAGTCTCTGTAGGTCTTTGTGCACATTATCGAGTCATCTAATACGTGGTCTTCCTTTTACACATGTTGTTCTTGGCTGGATTGTACACCTTACATTGACCAAATCAAGAATTTTATCC
>JABXWE010029258.1:0-24297 GCA_014611495.1 Limonius californicus | reverse complement strand
TTTTTTTTTTTTTTTTTGATAACGCCGGATTAATTTTCTAATCATTATTGCATTGCATACATGCTTTATGATGCTACAATTTTGCACAATCTTTAAATTATGGAAATACCGATATAATAGCAAAGCTTGTCGAGGGTGATTACCGATTTATTATAAACGAAAATATGCCGGCAACTTTTCTATTTTTGCGTAAAATTACAGTATTCGCAGAATATTCCAAAATACATTAGAATATTAGTTTCGAGAGTTTGTACGTAAATAGAAACTAGGCGTACCTTAGGCTCTACGGATTATCTAGTAACGTCTTGAAGAAAAATATTTCACTTCATTTGACTAGTTGTATGAGTTACACGTTGAAATCTTTGTTATAACGTATTCTCTGCCAAGTTATTACGAAAATATTAAGCGCTAAAATCATCTAAAAGTCAATACCTATGATATTTTTGGTCAAGTAGCACTATAAATGCTGCGAGCATTGTTCTTCAGTTTAATTCGAAAGTTCCACACCTTAACCAATTCAGTTAATTGTTTCTTTACTGTAAGTTTATTAACTTACTTTGTAAAAATATTGATTGCATACAAGCTGTCGAATAAGGTCCAGGCCAAGTAATGTTTCCTTTGAGGAAATCGCTTTTGTAATGACCAGGTCATCACGTACTGCTGTCCAATAGTATAACTATGCAGTGTAAACACATTTTTCTTAGACAAAATTAATACAGGTTTGGCAATTTAATTCCATTAAAAAGAAACATTGTATAAGTAATCCAAAAAATATTTCATATTGATATATTGATACACTTTTCCAACCTTTTAAAAACTATTAAAAACAGTCGGGTAAGGCGCTCCAAGAAACACCTTTCAAATTTACGTTTACATTTTTCTTATTATCTTTTACGTCCTAATATCGTTTCAATTTGAGAACACTTTTCACCGTAGGAAAGCAAAAAGTTTGCTGGGGGTAGTCAGTTGAGTAGGGTGGATGGTTGCTTTCAGTAACGTCGTGTTTCATGCGAAATGATTTCATACTCAGTGCAGAATGGGCAGATGCATTTTTATACAATAAGAACCAACTACCCTTCTGCACACTCAAACAATGCGTTGCCATGTCTTCATTACTTCAACGTAAAATGACCTATTTACTGTGCGTTCTTTAAACACAAATTGGGTCACTCCTTGTTCGCCGAAAAAATCTTTATGGATTTTCGTGATGGTTTTCAATCCACAGCATGTTCTGGCGTTTGGTCTCAGGATTGTACTGAAACACCCGCGGATCATCAGCAACGACAATGCAGTTAAGAAAATTTGCGTAGACGCAACAAGTCTGAATGAAGTCCATGCCGGACGAACTTGCACACTGCACAGGTGTTCTTACTCAAATCTTCATGTAAAATTTGGCGAATCGTCTCCTTCACCTGATCTGCCATAATTAGGTGGGCCATTCAGTGATATTTTGCTACAATTTCACGAACTCTTGCGACCGACTCTGCATTTAGAGAGATCGATGAACGCCCGGTTCTAGCGGCATCTTGAACATTCTAACGTGCATCTTTGAAACGCTTAAACTATTCAAATATAATATATACTTAAGGTGTTATCACAGTACACAGTTTTCAACATTTCATAAGTT
The DNA here is from genome assembly GCA_014611495.1 of Limonius californicus. Lineage (NCBI taxonomy): Eukaryota > Metazoa > Arthropoda > Insecta > Coleoptera > Elateridae > Limonius > Limonius californicus. The sequence goes on along the minus strand of JABXWE010029258.1, from coordinate 22,670 downwards.
TCTGTTGGAGTTTGCCCTAATTTACAGCACAATTTAATATTTAATCGTCGGCTCCATGACGACTGGTAGAAACACGATATAAACTGTTAGGCAACGGTTATTGTATGCTGTGACTATTACTTAAATGTACGTTCAACAGATAAATATTTGTTAAAATATACGTAACTTCTGTCAGCCAGCTATAACAGCTGGGAAGAATTATAAGAGTTTGAAGGAAACGCCTTGTGGCGGGGTGTTGAGAGGGATCAGCGGCGACAGTCTTCGTGGGGCAGTGATGAGGGCGAGTCGTAAGCTTGCATACCTTTGGTATAATAACTAATTAATAGCGTTTGCGAACCTATTAACTAACTGCTATGCGAATATCCTCCAATCTGAGGCAAGGTGCGAAATTAATGTTACCACGTATGTGATTATATATAAAGATGGGCTGCAATGGCAGTGTCAGCGGATATAAGCAGTGGCGTCCCTGGCTAGGTTATAGTTTATATCCCATGAGGTGTTATATGTATTTACCCGAATGGTAACCTATTATCTACTTGGTATTGTATATGGTTTATATCCCGTGAAGTGTTATATGTGTTTATCCAAATGGTTACTTCTTAACTACTTGGTATTATATATAGTTTACAAGCATTGAGCCCTATTATAGTTGTTATACAAGATTGGTGTGTCTATGTAAGTAGTTGTTGGAAACAGTAGCATAGTGAATATGGGTAGCTATGTGAGTAGATAGTGTGTGTGGCATGCTTAATCATTCTGCCCCTAGCAATCATTCGGGAGGTAGTCAGTCGGCAGAGGTTGCATCGTAAACGTCGAACGACTATTATTATTATTAATATGAATGCAACATTAATGTCAGGATGGCCTCGACTGCGGTTACAGCAACTAGCCGGCAGATGAGCATTTGTATCCTTTTCGAGTCCCAATTAAGGGGCGGGGGCTGAAGAACCCCCGGTGAACACAACTGCCCAACATTTATTGACAGATCAGCAAGTCTGTGTTGTATTATCTGTTGCATGTCACCTGTCTGCCGTAGCCAGTGAGTTCTGATCGCATCCGCTGTTTGTTTACCCAGGGACTGCATAAATGAAATGCGGAAGTGCTGCAACCGTGTTAAGATTTAAAATTCAGTAGTTATTATTAGCCTCCCGTAAGGCCGACCCTAACAAAACGCTAGTGTTCCGTGTAAGAAACTAACAGTGGTTGATCTTCTCTTGCCCACCTATTGATAACGTGAACTATTATATGTTGCTTGATTTTTGGTTTAATTTTGCGTGATTCCAGTGCTACAATTTTAATCCGATAATTAAATTGCCAAACCTCTTATAGATTACTTATTATCAGCCAGTGCATTCGGCAGTTTATAATAATTATTAATCTTTTCAATGTCTTTATAAAACAGTACATTGCTAACAATAATAATTGGAACAAGGTGAACACTACCTCATCAAGGTGATAAAAGAAAAGAAGTGTCACGTAAAAATAAACTGACAGTACATTTTGCTTTAGTTTCAAAATCGTCATGGGTTTTCATAGCTTCGAGTTAATCAATAGTACAATAAATTAGTACAAGATAATTATGTAAGTTTGCAATTCACGTAATTAATGCTGATAAGATCTACACGGCTTGGTGATAATTCAACAATAGAATGGCGGCGTAAAAATGTGAATGGTATTACAATAATTTTGAAAGGTTAGCCGATCATAGTAGGATAAACGTAAATATGTTAATCTAACATGGAAATTAAAAACTGCAAACAATAAACAAGATGCAAATTAATTCATTATTAAACAAAGGAAAACCACATAAAACAAGATATAAGAATAAAATTTGAATTGACCAGCAAATTCCTAAAATCTTTTATGCAAGCAAATAATTTGCAATTTCACAACAATGATAAAATTCTTCGAAAACTGTCCGAACGGGTAAAATTAATTTGCCAGGAGGACATGTTCACTTATCTTCAAACCAAAAATTAGGTGATTTCGAAAGCTCGATGAATTTGCTCTACAGTAGTGTTTTTATTTTTAAATTCTCTGCATTAGTTCCTGCGGAAATGCGGTTCAAAGTTTCAGGATAGTAAAGGTTATGCTCAAAATGTCGTTGCACATTCTAAAGCATATGAGGAGTGATTAGACGGCTTTCGTTGATTTTACATAAATCTTGTAAAGAATTGGGTTCAGTTGGGTAAATTTTACTCTTTAAATGATCCCACAGGAAGAAGTCTAACGGAGATAAATCTGGCGACCTTGCGGACCATTCAATAGCCTTTTTTTCGAATCCATTGACCGAGAAAACTTTGATCCAAATACTGGCGAGCAACCAGTGCACACTGTGGAAGAATTCCATTTTAAATGCTCAAAGAATATAACGACGGTAACTAAAAAATACACTAATATACCCACCCTATATTTAAATAGAGCGCATACGGTTATAGGAGTTTTCTCCAAAGTTTCAGATGTGTTTTTTCAATTTTCAGAATTATTTTTGTTCCCTGAGAAGTTGTTCTTAACACGATCACTAATAAACTAACCTTAATGCCACAAAGAGGGGTCGGCAGACCACCACTGCGATGGGTGGACGAAATTAGGAAAATGGTTGGAAAACGATGGCATAGAAAGGCACATGCCCGAAATGAATGGAGAAGAAAAGGGGAGGCCTACGTCCAGCAGTGTACAGAACAGGGTTGAAGAAGATGAAGAATCCCGCAAAGTACAAATATCGAACACTTTAAGGAAATACGGATGAAGCTAAGTAACACCAACAACCATAATCAGACGATATACCTACCAGTAGAATAGCGAACGAGTTGCTTCCGTAATAATTATTGCACTGGGTTTATTTTAATTTCAATTTATGTCTTCAGCAAAAAATATGAGCACCATATTTACAATTTTTTTAATAGATGCCGTTTAGCCTCGAAAAAGAACGCCATAGTTTCTTTTCCGGGTCTCCAGATTATTAATAGAATTTTATTGATGATGGTTTTATTTGTGTTTATACCATAACCTATAATTAATTGGTTTTAAAAAGATTGGTAAGTGTAAAAAAAGTAAGAGTTTACTATTTTGCTCTTGAAAGTTTACGACTTTTTGTAGAAATTTCTGCTTCTGTTGGTATATTTTGAGAATATCAGAACATTTTGACAAGGTATAATGTGTATTAAGGTAATAAACAACAATTCAAATTTTAACTGCTGTTTAAAATAGGATACGGTTAATTGAATATTTGCTAATAAAAAAGATCATAAACTAGAAATAAGTGATCGATGTTAATTGTTCATAAATGGCGTTTTTCGATTACATCAGTAACAGGCAACGTAAAATACGTGTTAACTAACACAGAACTATTAACACGTTTGCATACATCGTGCTATATCATTTTGTTAATTACCCAGGTCTGCAAAATAATATTTTTTTTTTAGCTGCATGGGACGTTTTTGGTCAATACGTTTTCTAGTGTGCTGAATCCAAAAATGACTTCCATTTCCCTCCATCACGTGCAGTTTTTTTTTGCAAAATACAAGGTGTTTGCATAAAAGAAGCATAACACTAATGAAAAACCACCATTTTATTACAATGAACTAACCAAAATTTCTATTTCTTATAATGAAATAAACGATTTCTTCATAAAATGTACTTAACATTCCGTGTTCATTCTTTTCGCCTATGAAACCGTTTCTTCTTATCTTTGATACTTTTCCGAACACGCTTCCGCTTTCCAGTTTCTGTTTCCCGCTTGAGCATCCAACAGTAGTCAGCTAGCATATTGACGTCCCATCTTCCTTGGTAGCGTCTCTCGATATCACCGACATCCTGGTAAAATCTTTCACCTTGTTCTTCACTGAAGGTTTCCAAATTTTCGGGAAAATAGTCAACATGGGAGTGTAAGAAATGTACTATTAAGCTCATCTTGCATCCTTGAGATTTATACGCAGCCAACATGCGTTGTACAGTGGTTTTGTATAGTGAGGATCTTTGGTATTACCCAAAAACCTGTGCACTACGTCTTTGAAAGAGTCCCACGCATCTTTTTCTTTTTCTCCCATTGTTTCTAAAAAGAGGGGATTGGAGAACAGTTTTCGTATGTCGGGGCCAGTAAAAGCTCTCTCTTTCAACGGGACTTCAGACAGTTTTGGGAACTTGGAACACAGATATCCTAAACATTCCCCATCTTTTGGCAGCGATTTAACAAACTGCTTCATAAGCCCCAATTTAATATGAAGAGGTGGTAATAAAACCTTTTCAGGAGGAATCAAAGTTATTTTCGCCGGGGATTCAGGCGTCTCGAAGTGGCCAGTCAGTTTTTGTCCAATGGAGATCTCTAACTCTCCCACTAAGTGTCCCACAAGCAAAGGAAGCAGGGATATTTTGTACAACCTGCCTGCCGGCCCAACATGGTTAGTATTTTGAAGTCTCCACAAACCATCCAGCGATGTTCTTGATATTTTATTTTCTCAAGAATCATTGCCAAATCGTTATAGTTTTCCTGCAAATGCACCGAGGGTTCTACAGGAAGTGATGCACCACTCAGATGAATCATATTCTATTTTAAAACACTTTATTAGCCCTTGAACATCTCTGCAAAAACGAGATTCTCCTATTTGGAAAAATATTTAGTAAATTCTCTTTCTCGGTGCCTGTACCACGAAAATGAGGTTCTGGGTGACATACGGTTTTTATTCTTTAGCCTTGCCCCAGCAATTCGGCAGCATCTTTTGAAAGGTCTAAATCTCTAACCAGGTCATTGAGCTCGCTCTCAGAAAAACGTTGGGGTCCCTCATCAACAGAAAAATCTGAACTAGATTGGTCCTGGGGAGGTAATGTGTTTCCGTCCTCAGAATCACTCAGGATATCATCCAAACTGGAAGGTGGGTGTGGAACTGCTATTTCAGAGCTACGAGGCACTGGCAATTTTATAAGGAAGTAAGCCAGCAAAAGAGAGGATTCCAACCAAGAACAACGATATGCAGAGATAAGGATGAAAGGCTGATTGGGAGCAGGGAAGGGGTTATTCAAAGTTGGGGAGGATATTTCGTAGAGCTGTTAGGTACACATGATAACAATGAGGGTAAAGCAGGGGAAGGCACGCTGGAGCAAAAATTAAATGTTTACATGGAAAACTCCGAAGGGGACTATCAGTGCGGGTTCCGAAAAAACCGATCGATTATAGACCAGATCTTTACAATAAGACAAATTCTGGGAAAAGTTTACGAGTTTTACAGACTTACATCATATGTTCATCGACTTCAAACAAACCTATGATTCCATAACAAGAAGTGAATTATACAAAGGGATGCAAGAATTTAACATACCGACGAAGTTAATTAAATTAGTGAAAATGTGTTTAGCAGATACCAAGGCTAAGGTGAGAATTCAAGACCAACTCTCGGAAGAATTCAGGATAGAGATGAGATTGAGACAAGGAGACGCCGTCTCAACAACTTTATTCGATTTGGTATTCGAAAGGGTGGTACGACGACTCCCAATTAACCCCGGTGGTACAATTTTTAACAGACTGTGCCAGATATTAGCATACGCTGATGACATAGATCTCATCAGCAGAACTAAGAAGGACCTAGAAGAAATGTATAAACATTTTGAAGAACAACGGCAGAGCAAGTACTAAAATTAAATACCACCAAAACTAAATACATGACAACCGCAAGAAACGCGAGTAAGTACGAGGGTATGGCAGATATAACCATTTATAGGCAGTGTTTCGATAAAGTAGATAGATTTAAATACCTGGGGGGCGATGATCACGGAAGGGAATGAAATCCTGGATGATGTGAATGCACGGATAATGCAAGGTAATAAATGTTTTTACGGGCTACAATCAATAACACTCTCGACAACTTCAAAGATAAAAGTGTAAAAAACGGTGATCAGGTCAGCGCTATTATACGCAGCAGAAACATGGTCCCTCACAAGAAAAGAAGAAAAAGTACTGCAGACATGGGAGCGGAAGATCTTAAGAAAAATATACCGGTGCAAGAATATGAAGGGAGAGTAAGAATGCTCAAAGCAATGTTTAAAAGTGCAAGCATTACCAGCGAGATTCATAGCAGGCGTTTCAGCTGCGCAGGACACCTGCAACGTATGGAGAACAAACGAGGTGTTACAAAGGGCTAACAAAAACAACTGGAGGCAAGTAGGACAAAAGGAAGACCAAGAAGCAGATGGGGGGATAGTGTGGAAAATGACCTACGGGAGCTCGGATTAAGGAATTGGAAGAAGATAGCAAAAAAATAGAAAAGTGGGCAGAGATCGTTAATGATGCAAAGAGAAAACTGCAAAGTGAGGTGTAGTGATAAGGACAGCAGGCAGTGTTGAAATAGCTGAAGAGAAGAACGGGAAGAAACCCTACTGAGCTATATCAGTAGGGTTGGGGGCTGGCAGCTACCGTCCCCTGTAAAACCCCAGGCTCCGCAACCGGAGAGGGAGGCTATGGTCCTTCGTGGACTGCTGAAGCCAAGTAGTAGTAGTAGTAGTAGTATGCACTGGACGATTAACTGAATTAAGGTTTGGGTTAGATATTTTTTTTTATTTTTTCTATAGAAACTTTTCACATCTACCGAACAGAAATAGCTGTATGTAGTGTGGTTTTGCTGTTAACGCCACATCGTAGGAATGCCAAAACGAAATGAATGTTTCTTAAACCACAAACAACAACAACAAACGAAGATCTTTCTCGCACCTTCTGCACACCTGGCCTGGCTTTGTCTTGATCCCAAAGTTTCAGCTTGAAGTAAGCAAAATACACTTTCTTCACGAAATCACTTGTTTCTTTGTTGACTTTTAACAGTGTATTCACCACAAATAAAACAAACGTTGTCAGGAGAAATAACACAACCTCTTGGAGCCATAACATACAACTAAAAACACGAGCACAGTCACCTTCGAATGCAAAATGTAAACTGTTAGTTTTACTTTTGCAGACGGTTGCGCTGAGTATGTTTTAAATACGCATACATAAACATTAGAAAAACAAATGATCGTTGAATTAACTCATTTGCGCTTAATGCCGTTTTTGTGTTCGTATAAACAAGGTATCTTACTCCAATACATATGAAATGAAAGTAAGTAATCACTTTTGCATATGATTTTTAGAATCAAGAATAGGATACCAGATTTCGAGTTAAACGGAAGTTTCACTACACATGAAACTACCAAACACGAGTTTTGCACGAAAAGTTGGAATTTTTCGAGTATTTTTTCCCGGTTTTATTGAGTAAAAATCTATACGATACAGTAAAAAATCCTGTGCAGTTTTTTGGTTGCAGACCTGTGTTATAATTTCTTATTTCTCAAATAACATGAAGCTGTGTGTGTGTTTTGTTGAGTAATAGTTTGATTGGCTTCAACCGTTTGTTCTTGAGGAACTCTCATAACCCACATATGTATATATGTTTGTGAGTTCAATAATTAAAATATTACGAGTGTGCGAATTTGTACTAAGTAAAGGTCCCGGGTTGTACACATTCGTCGTCCGTTCACGTACGATCAGGAGAGTTAAGGCAGCGTGGTCCCCGGTCCGTAGTTGGATGGGTGACCCGAAGGATGCGTTAACACGGCACCTCTCCTCCACGAGGATTGATCACTATGGGAGAGTAGATCAATAACCCCCCGTATGGGGGAGGCCCTTGCCCAACAATGGGATGATGCGGGCGAATAAAAAAAATCTTAAAATATGACTCTTGTATTTTTATTATTATCATTACCATCGATTTAGTACATCGCAAATAGTAGATGACGACATTAGTAACAGAAGTAATTCTACACCATATGAATGACGAACAAGTTTGCAATGATAAAAAAATAGCAAAATATACTTATAATAACTTAATTATTACCGCATAACCTACTGTTCCTCCCCGAGGTACGTTATTGTTATTTTATGTAAAGTGATGATGATGTACCAAACTGTAAATTTTTACCGACAATAAAGTCCCAAGACTACAACGTGAAGGAATAACATTTTCCGACATATCTCTAACAATTATCGCTATCCATAGATAACATTCCCAAAACCACATACGTATTTCAATGTATTTATCAGCCAGTAAATAACTTTGGGATTTTTGTGAAATAAATATATAGTATGTGGTAGCAACAGGAGATATTTTAGTCGCGTTTTCCGAAAAAGTTGCAACAGATTTCCGACTTCAAAGGAAACTATAAAAGCGGTTTGGTATATGATTAATTGTTCTACGTGCGATTTCCGTTAAACATCTGTTGTTGATAGGCAGGCAATTGCACAGTCACATTTTGTGACTCAAAATAGTTTTATCAATTTTATTACCATTTGACAATGATCCGAAAAATGGTCTTATAGTTTCTTTTTAGTGCAATAACAAAACAATTTAGGAGAACATACTAGCACGTTAACAATTTTTAATGTCGTTTAGGAATTCCATTAATTATTACGTTAAAGAATTTTGGATAACACCACGATTCAATCTACATTAAAAATGTTAAATTGTGGAACGTTAACAGCAACGCAACACCTACGTAAATTATGTAAAAAATGTGGTAATTCTGCATGTATGGCCATAAAAGACTTATTTATAAACTGCTGATAACTTTGATACGATGTTAGTATTAAGACATAATGGTACAAAATCTTAATAAAAGATAAGGAAAGTTGTTGATGTCATTTACGATTTGGCTCACAACGATCCCCTACACCCACCCGTTTCGTTATATCGGCAGAATTTGAACTACAAATACCGCCAACGATGTTGTCAGCCCCATAGATTTTTCGGTAGACCTATGGAATATGACCTGCGCATAATGCCAAACCTGTTGATTTTTCGATCGATCTACGAACTTGGTGTTTTAATACCGGAAACATTCTTGTCCAAGCTCTCAATTTTTTGGTAGATTTACGGATGTGGCCTATAAATACCACCAACGGTGTTCCCAAACTTTGATTGTTTTTGAAGATCTACGGAATTTTGTATACAAATATCACCAACGGTGTTGCTAATCATATGAAACTTGGTCTATTAATACCCTCAACATTGTTGCCAAAGCTCTCCATTTTCAGTAATCTACGAATTTGGCATATAAATACAGCTAACAGTATTGCCAACCCTATTATTTTTGCTGATGACCTACGAAATTTGGATTATAAATATTTCTAACAGTGTTATCGATTTTTGCTAGACCCACAGAATTTGACTTATGAGTATTGCCCGAGTATTCACAATTCTGTCAATTTTTCGGTAATCTATGGAATCTGATCTACGAATATTGTCAACAGTGTTGCCAACCGTACTTCTTTTTTCGAGAGATCTACGGAATTGATCTACAAATGCTAATCGTTTCGCTAAGCCTGTAGAATTTGATCTACGAAAATAGCCAACAGTGTTGCTATCCCTATCGACTTTTCGGTAGACCTACGGAATTTGTCCTACGAAGACGATCTTTTAAAACAACTACATAGATTCGCCAACGGTGTTGCCAACTTTATCGGTATTTTAGAAGACCTACGGAAGCTAAGCTACAAATACTGCTAAGTCTATCGATCTCTTTTTTGAAGATCTACACAATTTTACCTGCTAATACCATCAACACTGTTGCTAACCCTATCGATCTAAAGACCTACATAATGTGGTCTGCAAGTACCAGTGTTGTCGACACTATCGATTTTTCAGAACAAGTGAGGATTTTGGCATTCAAATATTGGCAACAGTGTTACCAATTTTATCATTTGTTTTTGAAGATTTTGGCACGCTAAAGCTAGTGCCGTGGAGTTTGCGGCAAGCCTACGGAATTTGACCTACGAAAATTGACAACAGTTTTGTTAGCCCTATCGATTTATTAGTATTAGACCTACAGAATTTGATCTACGAATATTGCCAACCTTATAGGTTTTTCGGACGAGCGACGGGAGTTGAGATGCAAATACTGCCAAGATAATCGATTTTTCTAAAGATCTACAAAATTTGACATGCAAATATCACAAACAGTGTTGCTAACCCTATCGATTTTTCAGAACAAGTAAGGATTTTGGCATTCAAATATTGGCAACAGTGTTACCAATTTTATCATTTGTGTTTGAAGAATTTGGCACGCTAAAGCTAGTGCCGTGGAGTTTTCGGTAAGCCTACGGAATTTGACCTACGAAAATTGACAACAGTTTTGTTAGCCCTATCGATTTATTAGTATTAGACCTACAGAATTTGATCTACGAATATTGCCAACCTTATAGGTTTTTCGGACGAGCTACGGGAGTTGAGATGCAAATACTGCCAAGCTCATCGATTTTTCTAAAGTTCTGCAGAATTTGACATGCAAATATCACAGTGTTGCTAACCCTATCGATTTTTCGGTTGACCTACAAATACTGCCCACTTTTTCGATCAACAACTACATAGTTGGCCTACAAATACCACTAACAGTGTTGCCGACCCTATCAATTTTTCGAATACCTTGGGAAATTGGCCTACAAATATTGACAACAGTGTTGTCAGCCCTATCGATTCTTTGAAAACCTACGCAATTTGGCCTACAAATGCCACCAATAGTGTCAGTAGGAATTCGATCTACAAATATTATCAAACGGTGTTGCCAATCCTATTTATATTTTTCGGTAGATAGAATATAAATTTCTTTAAATTGCTGCTGATCTACGTAGATATTTTGTTTTCGGCAAGATGTTTAATATAATACTTAATAGTAATAGAAATTACTAGTGATAAATTGTTAGCAGTTAATATAATATTATTTATAATCAAATTTCTCATACGCAAATAAGAAAAGTTTGCGAGCGCAAATATTTATATTAAATATTTTATATTGTGGACGTCACTTTCGAAGTTTACAAAATAGATTGAGTAGGCACCCGAATTTTACAAGGATTGCTGAATTTTCAGTGCAAAACCTTCCCAATATTAAAATGAAAGTGTAGGCAACACTGGCTGAAAAGCATAGTTTCTAAACGCCTTCGTTGATCGGGTATTTGCCCTTTCCACCATAACATAAGTAATGTGTCATAAACGTTTTAAAATATAACAGAAGAAAAAAATTAATGAGAAATTCATTTGGTGGTTCATTAAACTGTATTAACATATGTGTCTAAAAAAATTCGAAGTTAGGGGCCTATTAAAGCGCTTTAAAATCAGCTAAAACAAACGGTTTCTCATGCCATTGGAGTTACGTTAATATTCGGTTTTTTAATAGTATTTTTAAAAAAATATCTGATTAGTTACCTTTACTTTGGGTAAGTTGACGAAAGGAACCTTAAAAATTGCTTACGAGAACGGCCGGTTTTCGATGAAGAGTAAAAACACTGCCGTAATTTATAGTTTTCAAAATGTATGGTTCACTTGCTTCAGTGCACTAAAAATAAAACTAGCTCTTGTAGGTTATCTCGAGTACTAAAGAGTCCGAGCTAAATTTTGTTACTATTCAGCGAACCGTTGAGCAATCTTTGATAGTGAAAGGTTTTCCCAATTTTTCCATTATTTTAAATCCTACGCTTTTATGAAATAAACTATTTAAGGAAAACCCACGACATCTAATCATCTGAAAGGTTTTTGTATGATGGTAAAATAATAAAACATGTCAATTTTGATAAAAATAGTATTACCTTGAACGCTTTTTCTATTGTTGTCTGCTTTTGCTAAATTACCCAACAATAACAATCGCACACAACATATTTCCATTTAATGAAAACACATACACTTGGAACAGGAATTCGTGAACTGAGCAATTACGACGGATAAGCAAAACATTATCTTTAAGTATTATGACTCTCAGGCAGTTACAATTAAAAAAGTGAAGGAAAAACTACGTTTACATTTTTCAGTTTTCCATATAAGTAGGTACTACCGGTGTAACTGGTGATATCGTGTTATCAAAAAATTCTTTATTGTTTCAGAATTTGTCCATTCATTTACACTTGGTGATAATTCTTTAATCTTATAGTATTTATATTTCTTAAAATTTAGAAAGATATAATTGTTGGTGATTGTTATAATACATTTATTATTTCAAGAAGGATTAGATTAAAGATTCTCTTTTGAAAATTATTTTATTTAGTGCAAAATCATACCTTGCATTATCAAACGTAATTGTCAAGTCATACATACACATGTCCTGGTGTTACAGTGATATGTTAAAATTTATAGCACAGTTCAATAAAATTATATAACTAGCAGAACATTCAATTATTAAATACAAGTCACTATTGAAGTTACATAAATTAAACAGCTTCAAACCAAATCGGAATGACAAAATGTTTTTTTCCAATTGAGAATCGAGGTGAAAATAATTAGCGAACCTGTGTGGCCAAATTTTCCCAGTTTCTCAATATACAGCCGAGTCGAGGTTACTATTTGAATTTCTGATCAGAAGCCACCGCAGTCACTCAGGTTTGCAAAAAAGAGGCATATATTTATAAGAAAGTTGCGTGGATTTCTAGTGTCTGTTTACATACACACAGCCAGGCGATGGAATACATTATAGCGCACTAGCAAATTACTAAGGGGATATTTTGTAAAAATTGAACACCGAAAATGAAGTTAAACAAACGTTTGCTACTCCTTCAGAAGCGCCGCCAAAAAAAGGGACGCACTTTCTATGGACTGCAGTAATCGCAATTTAGCCTACATGGTTTTAAAATTCTGGGATTCTGTGAATTGCAAGGTTTCCAAATTACTGTATATTAATTGTTTACTATTTCACTTTTCTATAATATGAATATAATAAGAACAAATCGATTTTAAGTTTTTAATGAAAATATATTGAATCAGTAGAAATTCAAAATGTATTAGAAATGTTTTTAAGTGTGGTAGTGTACCAGTGCGTATATGTAAATGACCAAATTATATTTTTGCAAAATGTTATATAAAAAATTCTAAACAATATTCGGAAGAGGTCCGGAATAAGGGAAAAAAATACACACCTTTTTACTATATAGGACGTTTAAAATAATATTAATTGCGTTAACGATAATTATAAAAATTGAATGGGTTTCACAAATTTCTGCTTTAACACCAACTTATAAAAACGATAATTAAATTGGAAATTTAACCGAGGTGAACAAGAAGTACCGAGGTAGTCTGGGTAAATACAGGGTGGTCTTGTGGTAGATTTAAGATAATTAGAAAAATAGTTTTGAGGTAGTTCTGAACCAGTTCGTAATAGTCATAATAGATACGAGAGGATGTGAGTAGTTCCGAGGTAGGCTAGCTAATCCTGGGATAGTTTAGGCGTATGTAGTTGCATGTAGTTCTAGTATAAGTCGAGTAGCCCCGCCTTTAACGTAGTTACAAGAAGTCTAGGTAGTTTTGAGTTAAACCTGGGTAGTTCGAGTAATTCAAGTGGGGTACTTCGAGGTAGTTTCAGTAGTCTAATAAGTTTGATCCAGGGTAGTCCTCGGGTGGTTTAATTAGCCCCGTTGTAGTTTCGGGGTACCCCACGTAAGTCTGGGTTTGCTTAGAAGTAGTTTCAAGTAATGTGTGTAGTTTTGAGGTAGTCCAGAACCAGTTCGTATAGTCATAAGTAGATACGAGATGATGTGGGTAGTTCCGAGGTAGGCTGGCTAATCCTGGGATACTTTAAGCGTATGTAGTTGCATGTAGTTCTAGTATAAGCCGAGTAGCCCCGCCTTTAACGTAGTTACATGAAGTCTGGGTAGTTTTGAGTTAAACCTGGGTAGTTCGAGTAATTCAAGTGGGGTATTTCGAGGTAGTTTCAGTAGTCTAATAAGTTTGATCCAGGGTAGTCCTCGGGTGGTTTAATTAGCCCCGTTGTAGTTTCGGGGTACCCCACGTAAGTCTGGGTTTGCTTAGAAGTAGTTTCAAGTAATGTGTGTAGTTTTGAGGTAGTCCAGAACCAGTTCGTATAGTCATAAGTAGATACGAGATGATGTGGGTAGTTCCGAGGTAGGCTGGCTAATCCTGGGATACTTTAAGCGTATGTAGTTGCATGTAGTTCTAGTATAAGCCGAGTAGCCCCGCCTTTAACGTAGTTACATGAAGTCTGGGTAGTTTTGAGTTAAACCTGGGTAGTTCGAGTAATTCAAGTGGGGTATTTCGAGGTAGTTTCAGTAGTCTAATAAGTTTGATCCAGGGTAGTCCTCGGGTGGTTTAATTAGCCCCGTTGTAGTTTCGGGGTACCCCACGTAAGTCTGGGTTTGCTTAGAAGTAGTTTCAAGTAATGTGTGTAGTTTTGAGGTAGTCCAGAACCAGTTCGTTAGTCATAAGTAGATACGAGATGATGTGGGTAGTTTCGAGGTAGGCTGGCTAATCCTGGGATAGTTTAGGCGTATGTACTTGCATGTAGTTCTAGTATAAGCCGAGTAGCCCCGCGTTTAACGTAGTTACATGAAGTCTGGGTAGTTTTGAGTTAAACCTGGGTAGTTCGAGTAATTCAAGTGGGGTACTTCGAGGTAGTATCAGTAGTCTAATCAGTTTGACCAGGGTAATCCTTGGGTAGTTTAATTAGGTTTGCTTAGAAGTAATTTCAAGTAATGTGTGTAGTTTTGAGGTAGTCCCAAGGTAAATTTGACGTAATCTTGGTAGTCCACGAGTAGTCTGGATAACCCTTAGATAGTTTAGAGGTAGTTGTAGGCAATACGGGTTACTCGTTTTATAGTTCCAGTATGGTCGGAGAAGTCCAATGAAACTTCCAAGGAGTTACGGGTAGTATAGGTAATTTTGAGCTAAACCTGCGGTAATCTGAGCAGTAAATGCAATCCTGAGGTGTATCGGGGTAGTTTCAGTAGTCTAAGTAATCTTAAGGTAGACCCAGTGGAATCCTTGGATTGTCTAAGTAGCCCGATGTATTTTCCAGGTAGGTTGAGTAGTGTTTAGGGCAGTCCGTGCAAGATTGGGCTAGCTTAGAAGTAATTCATATAATATGGGTAATTTAAAGGTGGTTCGGGGCTAGTGGGAGTAGTACTAAAGTAGAGTTGACGTAATCAGAGAAACCCAGAGGTAGTGTGATAGGTAGTTACAGGTAGCTCCACTTAGTGACCGCCCCCAACGTAGTCCGAGTAGTTTCAACATACTTTTGATGTAATCTGGGCTGTTCCGGAGTACTACACATAATCCTAGGATACTTTCGCAGTAACTAAAGATAGTGCGAGTAGTTTTGAGTTAAACCTGGGTAGTTCGAGTAATTCAAGTGGGGTATTTCGAGGTAGTTTCAGTAGTCTAATCAGTTTGACTCTAGGTAATCCTTGGGCGGTTTAATTAGCCCCGTTGTAGTTTCGGGGTAGCCCACGTAAGTCCGGATTTGCTTAGAAGTAGTTACAAGTAATGTGTGTAGTTTTGAGGTAGTCTAGAGCTTGCTCGCGTAGTCCCAAGGTAAATTTGTCGTTATCTTGGTAGTCTCCGAGTAGTTTGGATAACCCTGAGATAGTTGAGGGGTAGTTTTAGGCAATGCGAGTTACTCGTTTTATAATTCCGGTATTGTCGGAGAAGTCCAACCAAATTTCCAAGGAGTTACGGGTTGTATAGGTATTTTGAGTTAAACCTGCGGTAATTTGAGTAGTAAATGCAATCCTGAGGTGTTTCGCGGTAGTTGCAGTAGTCTAAGTAATCTTAAGGTAGACCCAGTGGAATGCTGGGATTGTCTAAGCAGCCCGATGTATTTTCGAGGTAGGTTGAGTAGTGTTTAGGGCAGTCCGTGCAAGACTGGGCTAGCTTAGAAGTAATTTCTAGTAATATAGGTAATTTAAAGGTGGTTCGGCGCTAGTGGGAGTAGTATTAAAGTAGAGTCGACGTAATCAGGGAAACCGAGAAGTAGTGTGATAAGTAGTTACAGGTAGCTCGACTTTGTGACTGCCCCAACGTAGTCCGAGTAGTTTTACCATACGTTTGATGTAATCTGGGCTGTTCCGGAGTACTACACATAATCCTAGGATACTTTCGCAGTAGCTAAAGATCGTGCGAGTAGTTTTGAGTTAAACCTGGGTAGTTCGAGTAATTCAAGTGGGGTATTTCGAGGTAGTTTCAGTAGTCTAATCAGTTTGACCCTAGGTAACCGTTGGGCGGTTTAATTAGCCCCGTTGTAGGTTCGGGGTAGCCCACGTAAGTAGAAGTAGTTTCAAGTAATGTGTGTAGTTTTGAGGTAGTCTAGAGCTTGCTCGCGTCGTCCCAAGGTAAATTTGTCATAATCTTGGGAGTCCCTGAGTAGTCTGGATAACCCTGAGATAGTTTAGAGGCAGTTGTAGGCAATGCTAGTTATTCGTTTTATAGTTCCGGTATGGTCGGAGAAGTCCAACGAAACTTCCACGGAGTTATGGGTAGTATAGCCAATTTAGAGTTAAACCCGCGGTAATCTGAGCAGTAAATGCAATCCTGCGGTGTTTCGAGGTAGTTTCAGTAGTCTAAGAAATCTTAGGGTAGATGCAGTGGAATCCTTGGTTTGTCTAAGTAGCTCGATGTATTTTCGAGGTAGTTTGAGAGTAGTAGTTTAGAATAATAGCAGGTAGTTTTGAGGTAGTTAAAGGCTACTCCGAGTAGTCCTAAAGCATGTTAGACGCAATCTGGACAACCTCGGGATAATATGATAGATAGTTATAGGTAGCTCTACTTTGTGACCGCCTCAACATATTCAGAGTAGTTTCAATATACTTACAATGTAGTGTGGACCATTCCTAAGTACTATACATAATACTAGGATATTTTCGAGGTAGTTGTCGGTATCTCGATAGTTTTCAGTTAATCCCGTGGTAATCCCAGTATTTCAGGTAATTTTGGGGCGGTTCGAGATAGTTTTCGTAGTTTGGATGTCGATTCCGGGTACTTAGAGTAATGCGGCTGTAGACTCGAGGTAGTCTGGGTAGTTCTGAGGTATTTCACGTAAGTAAGGGGTAGTTTAGAAGTAGTCTTTGCAGTTTTGAAATAATGCTGACGTAGTTTTCATGCAATTTAGAGGGAATTTGGATAATCCCAATATAGTCCCTGTATGGCGGGGTCATGTTTGCTGGTCGTTTGGATAGTTTTTGGGTAGTTCTGTGTTCGTTCGAGTAGAATCGAGGTAGTGTGGGTACATTTGTGATGGTCCGCCGCAGTTTCGGTACTTTTAAAGAAGTTTCGATAAAGCTCCATACTTTGCAGGGCAATTCGCGTAATGTGCTGGTCTGGACAGTTTTTACCATAGTTGTTTCATGCAAACGCCACTTGTATTTACTTATTGCCAATTACTAGAATTTAATGTGGAGAAATGTGGGTCGCCAAAACACGAAACTTTTAAAAAGAAGTGTCCTTTTAAAATTTTGTGGTTTAGCAAAGTTGGTAACAATTGTAATTACATAACATTACAATTATGCGCCTTATACTGGGTGTCGAAGAACTTGTCATAGGGAATCCACTGTTAATTTTTACATAAAGTAACCCTAGTTTCTATGCTTATTATTTTACCGTAAGCATACGGGGGGAGGCTTTTAGTATTCCTCTAATGCCCCACAAAACAATAAATCATCATCTTAGGCACCTCATATTAAAAAATGAAAATTATTATTTTTGACTTATTTTAGAGAAAGCAACTCTGCGTTTAAACTTGAAACAAACGGAAAGTCAATTGCTTATTATGCAATATGTCAAATTAACTTTTATTAACTGATTGTGTCGATTGAAATTCTGAAGTTATTTACAAATATGTTAAGATTAACAACCTGAAAAATGAAAAATGCAGTTTATACAATGGTATTACTGTGGCAACGTTCGAGGCAAACACAAGGTTGCCACTGTAATACATTTCGAGGAATATACAATTGACTTCCGTTTGTTTCACTTTCAAAGCACATCTGTTTCCTGTAAAATAAAGAGGTTATCAGTTGGAGCTTTTCAATATTGTGGGGGTCTTGAAATGATAATTTATTGTTTTGCGTGGCAGTAGAAGAAAGTAAAAGTGTTTACAACTACTGCTTAGCCAGGATTAGCATGTAAAATATTGAGAGAATAATATCTTTTACGATTCGTCTGGTATTTTATGAAGGATTTAGCTACAACTGTAGCCGGACAGAAAACCCGCGGACAAAAAACCCCGGACATAAAACCCCCGGACAAAAAACCCCCGGACATAAAACCCCCCGAACATAAAACCCCCGGACAAAAAACTCCCCGGACATAAAAGCCCCAGACAAAAAACCCCCACAAAACAGAATCTAGGATAAAAAAGCCGTCGAAAAAACAAGCGCGGATTTAATCTGTTTTATAGGGTATGAATTCACTGTAAATTTATAACGTGCGTATAAATAAGAACGGATTTGCAGGAATTTGAGGGCTTGTCTTCATTTGGTTTACACGATTAACAAATAATGCTGTCAAATCATAGGGTAGGTTAGGATGTGTCAAACGTCAACGCTAGTGTTTGCTATCATTTATAACGTTTCGACTTTTATAGTTCCAGTAATTAGATAAAAATTAGTAAATACAGTTTAATTAGTGGCACCGCGTGAATTAACATTGGTTTTTTCACGTGTACAAAAAGTATTTATGATAACTGTCATTACCACACAGCGTGTGAACCAAATGAAGACAAGCCCTCAAATTCCAAAGGCCACTGCGAATCCGTTTTTATTTGTACGCACGTTATTTAGTTTAACTCAAATAAATGGCCACAAACAACAAAAACTTAAAATTATCATTTAATCCTAAAATTAGCTAGTAAGCAGAAGGCATACAAAAATTTGCAAATCCGTCTAAGGCAACTGTGCAACGATTTTACTGAGGGGAACGTGATATTGAAAACTTTTTAAATGCTATTAGTAATAACATTAGATTGTAAAGTTCGTATTAGTATAGTAAAGTAAATTGATTAAAGTGATTAAATATTGACAAAAATAACTATTTTTTGCATTACTAATATTATAAATAATTAATTTTGTGTGGGGTTTTTTGTCCGGGGGTTTTTTGTCCGGTGGGTTTTATGTCCGGGGGTTTTTTTGTCCGGGGGGTTTTATGTCCGGGGGTTTTTAGTCTCGGGGGTTTTATGTCCGGGTTTTTTGTCCGGGGGTTTTTTGTCCTAGATTAATAGTAAAAAGGTGTGTATTTTTTTCCCTTATTCCGGACGTCTTCCGAATATTGTTTAGAATTTTTTATATAACATTTTGCAAAAATATAATTTGGTCATTTACATATACGCACTGGTACACTACCACACTTAAAAACATTTCTAATACATTTTGAATTTCTACTGATTCAATATATTTTCATTAAAAACTTAAAATCGATTTGTTCTTATTATATTCATATTATATAAAAGTGAAATAGTAAACAATTAATACACAGTAATTTGGAAACCTTGCAATTCACAGAATCCCAGAATTTTAAAACCATGTAGGCTAAATTGCGATTACTGCAGTCCATAGAAAGTGCGTCCCTTTTTTTGGCGGCGCTCCTGAAGGAGTAGCAAATCGTTTGTTTAACTTCATTTTCGGTGTTCAATGTTTACAAAATATCCCCTTAGTAATTTTTTAGTGCGCTATAATGTATTCCGTCGGCTGGCTGTGTGTATGTAAACAGACACTAGAAATCCACGAACTTTCTTATAATTATATGCCTCCTTTTTGCAAACCTGCGTGGCTGCGGTGGCTTCTGATCAGAAATTCAAATAGTAACCTCGATTCGGCTGTATATTGAGAAACTGGGAAAATTTGGCCACACAGGTTCGCTAATTATTTTCACCTCGATTCTCAATTGTAAAAAAAGATTTTGTCATTCCGATTTGGATTGAAGCTGTTTAATTTATGTAACTTCAATAGTGATTTGTATTTAATAACAGAACGTTCTGATAGTTGTATAATTTTATTGAAATGTGCTATAAATTTTAACATATCACTGTAACACCAGGACATTCGTATGTATGACTTGACAATTACGTTTGATAGTGCAAGGTATGATTTTGCACTAAATAAAATAATTTTCAAAAGCGAATCTTTAATCTAATCCTTCTTGAAATAATAAATGTATTATAACAATCACCAACAATTATATCTTTCCTAAATTTTAAGAAATATAAATACTACAAGATTAAAGAATTATCACCAAGTGTAAATGAATGGACAAATTCTGAAACAATAAAGAATTTTTTGATAACACGATATCACCGGTTACACCGGTAGTACCTACTTATATGGAAAACTGAAAAATGTAAACGTAGTTTTTCCTTCACTTTTTTAATTGTAACTGCCTGAGAGTCATAATACTTAAAGATAATGTTTTGCTTATCTGTCGTAATTGCTCAGTTCACGAATTCCTGTTCCAAGTGTATGTGTTTTCATTAAATGGAAATATGGTGTGTGCGATTGTTATTGTTGGGTAATTTAGCAAAAGCAGACAACAATAGAAAAACCGTTCAAGGTAATACTATTTTTATCAAAATTGACATGTTTTATTATTTTACCATCGTACAAAAACCTTTCAGATGATTAGATGTCGTGGGTTTTCCTTAAATAGTTTATTTCATAAAAGCGTGGGATTTAAAATAATGGAAAAATTGGGAAAACCTTTCACTATCAAAGATTGCTCAACGGTTCGCTGAATAGTAACAGAATTTAGCTCGGACTCTTTAGTACTCGATATAACCTACAAGAGCTAGTTTTATTTTTAGTGCACTGAAGCAAGTGAGCCATACATTTTCAAAACTATAAATTAGCGCAGTGTTTTTAGTCTTCATCGAAAACTGGCCGTTTTCGTAAACAATTTTTAAAGTTCCTTTCGTCAACTTACCCAAAATAAGGTAACTGATCAGGTAGTTTTTAAAAAATACTATTAAAAAACCGAATATTAACGTAACTCCAATAGCAAGAGAAACCGTTTGTTTTAGCTGATTTTAAAGCGCTTTAATAGGCCCCTAACTTCGAATTTTTTCAGACACATATGTTAATACAGTTTAATGAACCACCAAATGAATTTCTCATTAATTTTTTTCTTCTGTTATATTTTAAAACGTTTATGACACATTACTTATGTTATGGTGGAAAGGGCAAATACCCGATCAACGAAGGCGTTTAGAAACTATGCTTTTCAGCCAGTGTTGCCAACACTTTCATTTTAATATTGGGAAGGTTTTGCACTGAAAATTCAGCAATCCTTGTAAAATTCGGGTGCCTACTCAATCTATTTTGTAAACTTCGAAAGTAACGTTCAGAATATAAAATATTTAATATAAATATTTGCGCTCGCAAACTTTTCTTATTTGCGTATGAGAAATTTAAGTATAAATAATATTTTATTAACTGCTAACAATTTATCACTAGTAATTTCTATTACTATTAAGTATTATGTTAAACATCTTGCCGTAAACAAAATATCTACGTAGATCAGCAGCAATTTAAAGAAATTTATATTCTATCTACCGAAAAATATAAATAGGATTGGCAACACCGTTTGATAATATTTATAGATCGAATTCCTACTGACACTATTGGTGGCATTTGTAGGCCAAATTGCGTAGGTTTTCAAAGAATCGATAGGGCTGGCAACACTGTTGTCAATATTTGTAGGCCAATTTCCCAAGGTGTTCGAAAAATTGATAAGGTCGGCAACACTGTTAGTGGTATTTGTAGGCCAACTATGTAGTTGTTGATCGAAAAAGTGGGCAGTATTTGTAGGTCAACCGAAAAACCTATAAGGTTGGCAACACTGTTGGCAATATTCGTAGATCAAATTCTGTAGGTCTAGTACTAATAAATCGATAGGGCTAACAAAACTGTTGTCAATTTTCGTAGGACAAATTCAGTAGGCTTATCGAAAACTCCACGGCACTAGCTTTAGCGTGCCAAAATCTTCAAAAACAAATGATAAAATTGGTAACACTGTTGCCAATATTTGAATGCCAAAATCTTAACTTGTTCTGAAAAATCGAAAGGGTCGGCAACACTGGTACTTGCAGACCACATTATGTAGGTCTTTAGAAAGATCGATAGGGTTAGCAACAGTGTTGATGGTATTAGCAGGTAAAATTGTGTAGGTCTTCAAAGAGATCGATAGACTTGGCAGTATTTGTAGCTTAGCTTCCGTACGTCTACTAAAAAACCGATAAAGTTGGCAACACCGTTGGCGAATCTATGTAGTTGTTTTAAAAAATCGTATTCGTAGGACAAATTCCGTAGGTCTACCGAAAGGTCGATAGGGATAGCAACGCTGTTGGCTATTTTCTACAGGCTTAGCGAAACGATTAGCATTTGTAGGTCAATTCCGTAGATCTCTCGAAAAAAGAAGTACGGTTGGCAACACTGTTGACAATATTCGTAGATCAGATTCCATAGATTACCGAAAAATCGACCGAATTGTAAATACTCGAGCAATATTTATAAGTCAAATTCTGTGGGTCTAGCAAAAATCGACAGGGTTTCCAACACTGTTAGAAATATTTATAATCCAAATTTGGTAGGTCATCAGCAAAAATAATAGGGTTGGCAATACTGTTAGCTGTATTTATATGCCAAATTCGTAGATTACTGAAAATGGAGAGCTTTGGCAACAATGTTGAGGGTATTAATAGACCAAGTTTCATATGATTAGCAACACCGTTGGTGATATTTGTATACCAAATTCCGTAGATCTTCAAAAACAATCAAAGTTTGGGAACACCGTTGGTGGTATTTATAGGCCACATCCGTAAATCTACCAAAAAATTGAGAGCTTGGACAAGAATGTTTCCGGTATTAAAACACCAAGTTCGTAGATCGATCGAAAAAT